>CAJDSM010002774.1:1855-12433 GCA_903981925.1 Ostrea lurida
CTTCGCTAATTTATATTGTTAGATGTAGTTTACTGTTAAGATCAATGTTTAAATAGAATACCTACACACGAAGCAGATGTGGAAGACTCGGAGGTGTCTTTTATTTGGAGTTCACTGGAATATATCGAATTTATATATATTGTTAGTAAAAGAAACGTCGTATACATTTATAGTGTACATATCACGTTGATGACAACAGAAAAATACTTTGTCCTCGTGTACAAGTTTATAGCTGCATTATATGATACAAAACCAAGTCAGCTATTAAAGGAATACGAATCATACCCATGGAAAATCAGAGAGACTGTGGGAATACAAAGATATTGTAAATGATATATTTGATATCAATTTCTGAATACCGTGCAAAGAATTGGATTGTCTTTAACGAAGAAAATGTTTCTGAATAGTTTTTCGATTTTGAATAAAGATGTCACTCAGTGACGTTAAGGAGACAAGAGGAAATTGACAGAGCTGTATAAAAAGTACCTAAATGCACTCCAGGACTCCAGGCAAAATGACATTACAATGAATAATGACGTCATGATACATTTTCGTAAAGGGGAAAATGACGATATATTCCCGTAAATTCAGGAACGTTACATATGATTTACATCTTCTATTCGTAAAAATGGGAAAAAAAAGACGATAGTATATATTCTGTACCATTTCTTAAATATGTGCGAGACACAGCTACAATAGGGCTTGTGGGTCGAACCATGTCCTTGAAATATCTAGAATGACATTGAGTAGGAAATCTTTAGCTTGTATTAAAGCATGGACGCGGGGGGGAGAGGGGGGGGGGGTGCGAGTGTTCTGTCCGATGTAAGGGTGCATGACGTCTGAGTTACACGTACCGTAGTATGGAATATCAAAATGCTCACTAATTTCATACAGCAAGAGCCAATGAGTCCGTCACGAACGGCGGCTTGTTATATTCAGGTAAAGTTTCCATATTAATGTTTTGTCATGCTGAATGAGGTCAGAGAAATCATACCAGATACAGAAATAAGAATAGGATATTATGGGGTTTTTAATCATCAGTCACTCTCCGAGTATGAAAGTAACTGCTATTGTGTAAACAAAGAAAAGTACAGAAGAAATGTCATTTATTGTTAATAAATGTTCTTGCAATTGAATAATTATGTTTGGTGTCCCTTTACCAATAAATGCACCCCTTAGTTTATTAAAAAATCGAGTCGGAGATACACGCACTATTGTGCTGTCGAATAATATATGCTAGGGTCATAATTAAACTTCCTTAAAAGCACGTTGATGGAGTAATCAATATTCTACTAGTATGACAAAAAATCGCGAATTGCCTTCTCTCGTATGTTGAACCATTACTATCATAACTGTAACAGTTGTTTTTTTTTTAATTTACACCGAAACATGCGCATTTTGTACAGAACGTTGATTGAAATCATTTATATCAATACAGGCTTCCTTTGCCGTCTTTGAGGAAAAAGTTTAAGCGCTTATTTTATTTTGGGTGTTACTTGATTTGTGAACACTTTTTCAAATGTCAAATTCTCTAAAAGTTCTTAAAATCATATTTGGTACCTGCGTAACCATGTCATATTACAGAGCAAGTTCGAATTTGTGTTACAGACCATTGATTGTTTTGGCGATTAGTGGCATTGGACATGTATTGCTGTGAAACACTTTACAAAATGGGTGATCAGTTATTGCAATTCTGATGTTTATTAAAGATATATAGTTATATAAGTATACCTTTTGACAAACATTTCCTTGGTGTGTATAAGGACAATTGCATCGGAAACTTCCTCCTTGGTTGGTACACGTTCCACCATTTTGACAAGGTGTATCACTACAGGTAGTCACTATCAATATAAACAAAAAATAATTGTGTTATCAATGTAATCTATTGATAAGAAAATTATATAACCATTGCTGGAATCCCTCATTGAAAATATATACATGTGTGCATCTATTTGGTAATCAGTTCTTCCAACAGTTTATTTGGAATTTCCCATGGGGCAAAAATTGTGCGACTTTGTTAGCTGACTACATTTATATTATTACGAGAAAAATCATTCAAAACTTTCATATGAAATATTAAAAATATTTAGATGTTGTGCTTTAATTCGACGATTTCGATGTATCAACAACATTTTATCTATTCAAAAAATGATAATTTTCAATAAAATTAAGATTCAATATTCTAGTGAACTAGATTTAAAAGACATCACAAAGTTATCTAAACTACTTCGTACTTAGAACACTTGTTGTACATACACATTAATGACAATGTAAAAACTCAACAACTTGCAACTATATATGAAACAAGATGATTTCAAACCTCTCCATATCTATGTAGCAACATTCAATAATAAACTATACATGGTGTTTATGTCTCTCAACGTATGCAACCTACCGCTGATTTAAATGCATCTGATGTATTTCATGTCAAGCGTTTTATTTTTAATTTTGACTACGGATTTACTACTTATACGTCAAAACAGCCTCACGGTGGTGTGACAGGTGGGCATGGGATCTTAATCTCCGTAGATCAGACGATCCCACTTCTGGTGTATGCAGGGGTCCGTGTTTGCCCAACTCTTGTTTTGTATTCTGTTTTGACACTTAATAGATTGATCACTGTTCGTTGCCTTTGGCCTTTTAATTGTAACAGAATCAAATTTCTTATTTTGAACTAACAGTTTCTACACAGACTTTTAGATTATATCGCAATAATAAAATGTGAAGACAATGAGCAGTAATCAATATCATAGGTCCCATACGGATTATAAATTAAAAATTATCAAAAGCGGAAACCAAGAATACATCACATGTGGATTAGGTGATATTAGGAACAGTAAGCATCCATGACTGCTCAAGCCGTAAATTTCTTTCAAGCGAGAGAAGAATTTATTAAACAGCATTTGACCAGTGACAGGTTGTGTTGGCAAACTATATTCGTTATATAATGACCAAATCACTTTAAAATTCTGTAAAACGTACTTTCCGGGTATTTTGGGATATTTTCTTTTAGGAAAGTTATCTCGCTTATCAGAGGGTCCGAAAATTCCTTAAGAATGTTTGTATGCAATGTGCATATATCAGAAAACTTAAAGTGTACATGCAAAATCGACTAGTTGAAACTTTTTGTTTTGAGTGGTGTGGAAACACCGCCTTTCTAGTCAATCATTTTCCAACTGTCCACAGACCAATACAACATCTATATCGACGATAATTGACGTGAGCGATTGTCGTGTCGATAATCGAACTTCTTGCAAACTCATTATCTGTCATAAGATGTTGTTCTTTAAAAAAACAAATTCAACGGTGTCCATGTAGAGATATCGACAATAGCATGACGATATCGTGTCGAGATATCGATTTCTTGCCAAACGATTATCATAAAATGGCTATCTTTCGGGAAACAAATACAATATCGTTCATCAAAATATTAAGAATATGGTGTTTGGGTGGCTACATATTGCTATCGTTATATCGGGTCGATAATCGAATCAAGATCGTTATTCCTTATAATGGGTGTTTAATGACTACCATCTGCGGTCGATATTGAATCGTGATCGTTATTTCTAATGGTGTTTGATGGCAAAATTCATTATCTGTCATATACGAAAACGATTAGTTCAACAACTGTTTTCCATGTCGACAAAAAAGAAGTCGAATATCGCCGATTCGAAGAGTTCAACAACTTTTTTTAAACGCAAATAAGTATTTTTGTTTATGCCATTTGGAACGACTTCTTTTTCTCGTCTTGGTTGTTCTTGTATCAACCTGAATCATAATTCTGTATCTCAGCGCATACGATGTTATCGATAACAAGTGTAGCTTTCAAACAACCACGAGAAACACAAATTCGATATCGATACATGTAGCACAGGTTGTAGTCATCAAAACAGCCATAGAAATAACAATCAATGATTTCGATATCGTAGAATTAGTACCATCATCAAAACCGCGTAAGGTAGAAAATGGCTGGTCATGTCTTGAGAAATGCAGAACAACCCAAGCAGCAAGAACTAGCCCAAACATGGACACCCGAGGGAAAAGGAAAAGGGCCGACCAAAGAAGTCTGCAGAAGGATGATAGAGAGGAAAAAAAAAGAGCTGGGATTCTCCTCATGGCACGAAAGCAAAGAAACAAGTGGCTAATGGAAAGATCCAAATGTAGAGGGGACTTCAATGTGAACGGCCCATTCTCCAAATTTTGCAATATATTTATACATGTTTCAACACCTCGAACAAAAGATTTTTGCCCACAACAAATCACTTGGTCATCCCCTAGTCGGCAAGCTTCAATGGTTGGGTAACCTACAATTGTATTTGCAAAATTATTAGAACCAAATGAGTTTAATCAATGATTGGTAGCAATCAAGGATCTGGACGTCATGCTTTCTGAACACGCGTTCAGTGAATTGAATTGACACGTTTACATGTAAACCCCCCCCCTTAAATAAGCCAACAAAAAAACTTTAAACAGAAACAACAGATAGATATGCCGATAGACAAATAGAGAATGACAATATCATTTAAGATCGCTCTCTCTCTCTCTCTCTCATCTCTCTCTCTCTCTCTCTCTCTCTTCTCTCTCTCTCTCTCTCTCCTCTCTCTCTCTCTCTCTTAATTCCTCATCTGAACGCTGGCCAATTAAAATAGATTAATGTGTACTCACCATCACAATCCGACCATATCCACCCATCAGACATTTCATTATAATACAGGAATTTTGATATCATCTCTACCCAGCTATGATCTGTGTCTGTTGGTAGTTCGAACCCCTCCCGCCCCCCTCTCAAAAAAAATTCCATTTTCATGATCCTTTTCAGAAATTATTATCCAGAAATCATGGGAAAATCCTTCATCTTGCTCCGGAAAAATGTCCAAAAGAACAGTAAGTTCTTAACCAACAAAACATTTGAAGAAGACATGACCAGCCACTCCATGAAAATGGGTGAAGGAAATGTGTAGGAAAAAAATCCTCAATAATTCTTGAAATCTATTCACTTTACATCCTCAACCTGGCTCTGGAATAACAGGTAAATTCCCCCGAGGGTCCTAATTAACAAAACCCAGACAATACAAAATTGCACAAATCAAGATAAATACTGATGATCCTTGAATTAAAGAATAAATGATTGCAAGAAGGGTAATAAAAAATTAAACTGGCACCACAAAGAAGCTTGATGAATTTCTCGTGTAAAACATGTACTAATAGTATGTTGTTTTAAACTTCTCTCGCCACTCGATTTGGTCCTCGCTTCGCTCGGACCAAATATCCATTGGTAATCGGAAAGTTACACAAAACATATACTTGTTACCTTGGTTGGTTTTAAAAAAGTGGAACGGTGTCCTAGTTTTCGGAAGTGCCAGTTTTGTTAGAAATAATTGTAGCGTAAGCGTAATGCCGCGCCCTCTGGTGGAAGAGATTGTTTCATAATTGGTTATGGAGATAAGACGATCTGAGGACAAAAAAATTAATGTCTTTACTGATGTCCCTTACAATTCACTTTTAAAAACTGTCCTAACCATGAAACGCAACCAGAATTTAAAGGGTGGGAGGATTAAGAGAACACAGACTAAGATGAAAGGGTCTGGGGGTTGCTTTAAGCCCCAAGCTAGCTGCAGTACAATGCTTCTAAGAAAAATAACTGGAGATAGATCAGATCTTTTTTTCAGAGAGCTACAGTTTCTGCAGCTAGCCAGCCAAGCTGGCCCTAGCAGCTGGTATATGGTAGTAGGGGGTTCAGGGCGGAAGCCCCTCGGTAGCTAGATCCAGAAATTGTTCGAAAATGGTACTTCGCTGGCTAGTAGAGATTTATGATGAAGCCAGTTTTGAACCCAGGGGGCGAAGCCCCTGAAAGCAATTGGGTTTAAAGGGCTTTATAAAGTTAATTTTTAGCGGTTTATTTTAGCTACATGTATGACATGTATATTCTAAACATAAAATAATTTTCCGGTCACGAAAAGGGGAAGGAAGGGGGGGGGGGGAGGTGTCCCTTTTAATTTCGCATATGAACTACCTGTGTTTAAGTGCTTTGCATTGTGAGGAACAAGTTATGGGTGGCATAATATAGAGAAAAATAAATTTCAAAAACTTTCAATACTATTCAAGAAATGTAACGCCGCCATGTTGCGATATATTTTTGCTGTACTCCGTTTCGATCTAAAGAAAATATAGACAGCAGTCAAACGTAACGCGTTTCAAAAACCGCAACGCCGGAGTGACAGTTTAGTCTAAGGCAAAACACAAGGTGTCGCGACAGGCGTTGGCACGATAAAGAACCCTTACTTGCTATAGTCCTGGTGTCAACACATAGGTCTAAAAACAGCTATGAATCATATCGTGAAATAGGGGGTAAGTCTCGTTCTTATCACTTCCGGTAAAACGTTTCCGGTGACATGGAAAACAATAAGACGATACCGTTGCATGCAAGTATTGAGACAAACTACATAGTCGAAGCTAAGCTTGTGCGTAACCTCAGAGGAATGCCCTGGTACCGCAATTTTGTTTTAGTGCCTCTTTTTAAAAACGGAGTAAACAACTGCAAATATCAATCACCTGATACGAAAATAAGAGTTACAGCTCTGACCGACAAAAAAAAGTTAACGGGGTTACGGGCTCTCAAGCTCTCCTGTGGTATTACCAAATATACCATATAGTATTGGGGTTAGCGTTCAGAACAGTAACCCCGGACGCAATCGGAAAGCCTCGTCGAAACGGTATATAAGCAGGGCAGTGGCGGATCCAAGATTTGTCGAAAAGGGGCCCGGTTTGTGGAAAAGGGAACCAAGAGCGGTTCTGGGATGAAGCCAAGTGGGGGCCCCAGGGGTACGAAAGAATTTAATGAATACAAAAAATTTTAAGGGCGCACGCCAGCCCCCCCCCCCTTTAAATTCACCACTGTCAATAACTGATTTACTATACTTTAAATTAATATTTAATGGGCCCCCCCCTTTTTTTTTTTGGATGAACCAAACTTCGTTAATGATAATAGATAACAGAGTAGCCTAAATTAACCTCTATAATTAACTTCAAAGAGGTCTAAAACCCGAGACGCTTCCAAAGGGGGCATTAAATAAATTTAAGTATATGAGCAGTTATTGACGTGGTGATTCAAAGGGGGGGGGGGGCTGGCGTGCGCACCATAAATTTTTTGTATTCCATTAAATAAATGATTTCACCAAAAAACAAGATCAAATTGACTCGATTGCCGTTGAAACTCAAGTAATATTTCATATAGAATAAAAAGTTTCAAAAATGAAAACATAATTTTCCAATATAAAGAATTTATCAAAAAAATATTTGTAAATAACACATTCAGTTAAATGTCTTTTACCACATTTTGCAAGGTATAAGATGTTTGATTCGATCAAATAACCTGGCGGATCTTCTATTTTTCCCAGGTTTTATTAAACCCGGAACCAACCCGAATGATAAAAAAAATAAATCTAACGGTCATTAAATTAAATATAAGAAGAAAACTTTTTCAAAGTTTATTTATTTACTTCTAAATAGTCAATCACAGACAAAGACGAATTTTATTGCATTAGGCCTAATTTTGTTAAGTGTCCGACTGTTAGATCGTGCCCGACTCGAGATCCTTTACACCTATAATAGGCTCAACATAATTTATATCATATACATCAACTAAATACAAGTAACGAAAATAATTTTAAAATGAACCAACTAATTAACTAAATGAAATTAATGCCAAAATTTAAAATGTTTATTTTTAAATATTATACAGACGGGTGATATATAATAACAGTGACGTATGATATATTATACGTCACCGGATTTTATAATTTGTCCGACGTGATAAAACTGGGTAGTCCTCACAATGCGCCATTTATGATTTTCATCTGAAAGCATGAATAAGAACGACATATTACAGAGGAGAAGCATTTTTTGATATTCAGAATTCTTCAACGGTTAGACCAAAATTGGAAAAGGTAAAATGTTATAACAGTTTTTCGTTATTTTGTTAGATAGATTTTTTTCAATATTAGGCCCTAATATAAGCCTTTGTAAAAAAAAAAAATTAAAAAAAAAATGTGGCCGCGCGTTACTGGTGCCAGGTGGGTTAATTTGTAATTCTTTGAATTTTTTATTTTTTTTTTTTCAAGTCTGGTTTTAGCATGGTTGGTAGGGCGTTTTTTTTTAAGATCTAATAAAAAATGTTAATTTTCGACTTTTAATATTCACCCATAGTCATACATTTTATTGCATTTGGTATTGACCGTTAGGGGGGGGGGGGGGGGAGGGGGGGGGGGGGGGGGGGGGGGGTCTCATGCCATTGGTCATCTCTGAATAGCCTTCAAACCTTTAAAAATGTTTGACCAACTAACCTTGAACTTGAACCATACATTTTTAAAAACTTTAAAACTTTTGAATATCAGAATAGATTTTTTCCATTTTTCACATGCATAATCTTAATGAAAAATGTCTCTTTGCCCTGGATGTCACTGTGGAATACAAAATATGAAAAGAAAACCCCATAATGGAAACTTTTAATTCCCAGCATAATAAACATGCTATAGGTAATGAAATACCCTCGACCAGGGCAACACTTCATATGGCACCATTAATTATGTCTCCCCCACATAGACATGTTTTTGCCTCCAAAAACAAACTTTTAAAATTATATTAATTTTATCAAGTTACTCTTCAACAATATTAACAACTTAAAAAATATATTGTTACATACACAATTGATTATCTATATTTCATGAAATGTACATATTAAATGCTTTGATTCTTTTGGTATGCTTTGCTCAAAATTGGTCATTTTAAAAGTTTTGGGGAATGCAAGTATAGGCTTTTGGCTGGTATGCCATAATGGGGACACGCCCCTTGACAACTACAGTGTAGCAAAGCTGGAACTACTTTTTGCAATTTCAACAAACCAAATAAAAGCAAGGGAGATATTTTTAATACCTTGTTTGTTAATTCGTAATTTGAATTATAAGGAATGACTCTAATTTTATATGAATATAAAATTATATAACTATGAATTATTATTATTCATTTAAGGAATAAAGCTAAATTTTGACACTGCTAGCGTATACGATATAATTTAAACTTGGGCCATTTAAATACAGCTTTATAATAATCCATGAATCCAGATTATTTTAAAGGCGTAAACATGCACTAATTTAGATAATATCGTAATAACCTAGGTCAAACTAGTTCATTCCTTATTATAATTTCAGAAAATTGATTTTACCGTTATGTGATGAAAAACTTGGCAATAGGATTTATATGAGGCAGAAACAAATTTTGCCATCAATGCATTACCCACCGTCATTCTAGGTCATATATAGAGCAGGTTATACAAAATAATTGAAATGTTGCTCAATCTTGTTTCATCCAATCAAATTGCTTGTATCACGTAAAATAAACTTATTGTGTTTACAATATTTATATATGCAATATCATAATTTGTGTTAGATATCAATGACACAAAGTACTTTGTTTGTAAATTATATTGGATATAATATTCTGATGTTAATGCAAATATTTTATATGTAAAGGAAAAGATAACGAAGATGATTCAATCTCATATTAGTCCAAATATTTATATTGTCATACTGCAAATAAATTCTAGGAATTTGATTGGTTCATTAGCCATTATCATGAGAATCATATATTGCCTGCCTGCCCAGACAGGTAAAATAGGTCACGTGATCTTGCTGTGATGAATTCGTTGACGAATGATCACCATTCGGACTCGCTTTGCACAACTCCTTCTTGTTTGTCTGAATGCAATCCACTGTTTGTAAAAGAATGTATTACAAGGACAGATGAACACAAAAGTTTGTAAAAACACGTCATAATAATGTTTCGATCAATTAGTCTATGACTGGTGACAAACAAAGCTCAGATCTGTGGACCATTAACAATGTCACTGCTCAGATTTATATGCATTCCCATATTAGTAATAGAACATGAAGGGAGACCGTGTGCAAAATTTAATTATATTGATTGATTTCAAATCAAGTATGACAAAATTGTTATTACACGCTCCAGACAGGTAAATATGGGCTATATAAGTTGTCTTCGGCTTTGGAAATATGAAATAGCCAGACAACTTTTTTCAGCCGATATTACAGCCCTGAATCTGTAATAACATATAATATATTCACAATACAATATATGAATAATTAGGCCAAAAAAAAATATAGTGCTAATTCCAATCACCCGAACGAACCTTTAAATTTTGCTCATCCAACCCTAATTTTTTTCGAATCAATTCTAGCCCTTAATTCTTATATACTTCGTTTATCATTTTATCATATCTGATAAGTTCGAGATTGATATAAAGGAAATTGAATCTTATATTTTATTCGGTGATGCGGATTGAATGCAGCTTTTACCCCGTCTAAAAATCTCGGTGATTAACCTGTCATATCAACCAAAAAATATAAGATTTATTTCTTATCATTTAATTTAATTTGTGATTACACAACAAACAAATCCAATGTCCCCATTAGACTTTACTTGTTGTTCAGGTACGTAATCAAAAATCACTCAAAATTCTTAAAGGTGTTTTTAACCATGGAAAATCGGCGGCTAGGGGGGTTT
>CAJDSM010002778.1:0-14171 GCA_903981925.1 Ostrea lurida
AGAAATGGAATATCTCAGTTCTAGCCTCCAGTCACCATGACTCTCGACTAACAACAGGAATATCTAGAGTATTCTTTCCAATTTTTAGCTGTCCGAGAACTCTCGAGGCCAGTTCACGATATTTTCAATTTTGATTAAAGAAAGGTTTAGGCGGACAAAATCTGCTAGCTCACAGGCAATAAAACTCGACCTTCAAAACCCCACGATGTATAAATTTCCAAGACGACTTGCATAGCTAAATTTTCCTTGAAAGATATCAGACAACATTGTTTTTTCCTATATCATTAACAACGGAAGTTGCTTTCTATACATCCCGGTGAGGGCGCAGCAATCGCAGGGAGATCATGACATAGAAAATAGAAGGATGACGTCATAAGTCAGCGGTCCCTTTGCTTTACGTCTATGGTATATTAAGGACATTTTTAAATAATTTCCCCCGAAATATTTGTTTACTAGTAATACATGGTTGCATCAAAACATGTTTATTAATTAAGAAGAAGAAAAAAATAGGCAATATCACCAAGACACTTTTTGAGTTTGCTTTGTACCTGTCTGGCGGTCTCACGTGCTGCTGTATCAGACACTGTCAATCTTCTTACAGATCACGTGCTATAGTAAGTAAATTCAGTAGTTGCATAGCGCTGCTAAGTATTTGTTCGAGGCTATTTCTAGATGAATTGAACAAAAATACTAATCATTTTGGAGGAACGTGACTGGACTTACCTGAAGGTATAATCTGATTTCCTGTCTATAATATAAAAGTACATGCACGTGCATTTAGGCGTTTGGATGACAATCTGCAATACTAGTTTACGAGACAATACAATAACACTAGTTTTTATCGTTAAATATTGTTAAAGGGACATATTTTTCAACCGCAAGATTGTTAACCGGGGGGGGGGGGGGGGGGGGGCCATCCTCCATTTTTAGAAAAAAAAATGCTGAAACCTCTATAAGTTTCCGGGATCCCCTATTAGAATCCGTCCTGGACCCGCTGAGGGCCTAAAGCGGCCCCCTGATTCAAGGAAAATGTTGAAACTTCGCTTCACTGGACCCCCTACCAGATCGAGCTAGCTGGGGGCTTAAAGCGACCCGACCCCAGATCCCTCGCCTTAGTCTTGTGCACCCCATTGGAAATTCCTGGCTGCGGCCCTGCAACGTCTTCCTTAAGAAACGATTAGTATCATCAAGTATACAACCACTATGTGATACCAAAATGTTGTTAGAGTAGAAGAGAGAGAGAAAGAGAGAGAGAGAGAGAAGAGAGAGAAAGAGAGGAGAGAGAGAGAGAGAAGAAAGAGAGAGAGAGAGAGAAGAGAGAGAGGAGGAGAAGGGGGCTGCGGTAGCGATCAAGTCACTAAACTTTCTTGGGTTTTGGCACGTTCTTAATATTACCATCATTTTTGATCAATAACTTCTTAAACATTTAAAAAACTGTCTGTAATTCAATTAAATGATACGAGGTTGATTATGTAGATCTATAGGAACTTGTTGAGACCCATTTGAATTTTCAGAATACCCAAGTATGAGTTGTAAAAGCGACTAAAGGGGTTGGTCCTTTAAAGGGACATGGACACCTTTTGAGCCCAATTTAATATTTGCATTTTTAATGTTTAAAATGCGTAACCAAGTCATGTCTAGTATAGTGTCCGAAGTGTCCCATTAGAACCAATATAAAACTATTCAATGACCTTGGCAAAATGACTGTTTTAAAGATATGAAATGATCTTGCTGAATCTTAAGACGGTTGTTAATGGAGATTCCCAGGTATTCGCTGTTACTGACTTCCTCCAGAATATGACCATGAAGGGTGTACTGGTTGTTTGTGGTGTTCCTCCTGTTGGTTACGTGGATTATGGTGCCTTTCTGTGGGTAAAACTCCATTTGCTATTCCTGCTCCCACCTTGTGAGTGATGATAGTTTTCTCTGTAATGCCCTCGGGGCCTCTTTGCTGCGGATGTGTCTATACATTAGGGCATCGTCAGCGAAGAATCTCACATATGATATGGTGTACTCTGGTAAGTCGTTTATAAATGTATGGAACAGAAAAGGCCCCTTCACCGTCCCTTTTGGAAAACCGGATATGACGTCAGCGCATGAGGAGGTACATCCATCTTGGGGTCACTCGTTGCTTTCTCATGACTAGGAAATCTTTGCACCAGTTCCATATGTTCCCTCTCACCCCGTAGTACTCTAGTTTCTGCAGTTGACGATTGTGGGGGACTTTGTCAAAGGCCTTTGAGAAGTCCAGTAAGATCACATCTACCTGTTCGCCTTTGGCAAGTGATTCGACGGTAATGGCGAGTTGCGACTCGCAGGATCTTCTTGACCGGAACCATGTTGTTTGAAGGTTAAAATGTTGTTGAGGTCATAATGGTCCATTATCTGACTATGCACGGTGTGTTCTAGTACCTTGCAGGGCAAAGCTGTGAACGAGATCGGTCTATAATTTACTGTCTGATGTTTATGCCCCTTTTTGAATATCGGTACTATTGCTGATCTCTCAAGTCCTCAGAATTCTTGCCGCTATCTAGAGATTTCTGGAAGATGATAGTCAGGATTTGTGCTAGTTCATCGGTATAGGCGACAAGAATCTTGTAAGAACTGCATCTGGTCGTATGGCCTTGTTGGGGTTTAGCCCCTTCAGGAGACCATCGTTGTTCTTATTGGTGCTACTCTACTAGAAACATGCTTCTTATGCTTTATGTAACCAAGCGGGAGTAATGGTTTTATTTTCTCCATAAGTGAAGGATTTGTCGTAATTAGGAGGTCCAATGTATTATATCTTCTCCCCTTTTTGGACACTGTACCATCTGCTCAAGGCCGTGATCCTCACTCCCTACTACAATATCCTCGCTTAATTTCCGTGGATAGGGCCTAATTGTTTCCGACAAGGATGTCCCAGGCCATTTAATATCAGGTAGGTCGAAGTCTCCACCAATGTAGAATACTTTTTTATATTGAGCATGTAGATTCCTGACGTCCGATAGAAAGCTGATGAGCGTATCCTCACCTGACTTTGGTGGTATGTGAAAGGATGACGCAAAGATCTTTTGTTGGGTAGGTCGATCCAATAGCTCTACCGTCTTCCTGTGGTGGGCCTCGGTTGATGCTAGAGTATTAATTACTGCAACTAACACTCCGCCGTATTTATCCGTGCCTCTATCCCTCCGGTACACCATGTAATTATCCGGGAAAGAATTCAGCCGAGAGCATGTCTTTGTTAGTCATTCTCTCTGTGCCTATGATGATGTCTGATGTGTTGTTTCTATCAGGACACTCAGTTCAGGTACTTTGTTTTTAATTGCTCTTAGTAGCCCGTGGGGATCCGGGTTAGAAAAGGTCCCTAGTACCCCATGCTTGTTGTAAAAGGCGACTACATGAGGCGGTCCTTCGAATGAGACCGCAAAAAAAAAACAGCCGAGGTCCCGTGTCAAAGCAGGTGTGGCACGATAAAGATCTCTCCCTGCTCAAAGGCCATGAGCGCCAAGCAAATGCCTAAATTTTGCATCCCTTCACTGGCAGTAGTGACGTCTCCATATGAGTGAAAAATTCTCGAACAAAAACAATATACATGTACAATCAATTAATCATTTAATGCTCTGGAAATTGATGATTAGCATACGTACCCCTTTCCTGTTGTGAACATTGCCTAGGCCTGGTCTATGATGGCTTTGGTGATCATGTAACAGTTGGGCTACCAATAGAGCTCCATGAGCCCCGAGTAAACAGAATGTTTATGCATTGCAACAAGCAATCACATAGAATTTCTTACCCCAATAGTCCATAAGTTAAAGTCCGTACATGTAATATCTCCAAGTGATGAAAAATCGAATGTTATATTCCTCCCAAAGGCACATGGAGGTTAACATAATTTTCCTTTTTTTTCTAGCTTCTGGGATCTAAGCCTGTCAGAACACTAGGAATTATTTAATCAGAATTATATTAGAAGAAGGTCATAGAAAGTAAATCGTGGTATCATTCTACTTGGGAAGTAGTTTGTTTTATGCCCCACTGAGAATTTTCCTGTAGGTGAAGACCTATGATAATCGCTTATGGTCGTAGCAGTGAGGGTTATTTAACGTGAGTACAGCACCTCCGGCCCTTGTCTCTCACTTCTAAATGTTGACTGTTAGGTTTGACATGGATGTTGCACAAGAAGGGCTCAAACTCACAACTCCCCTGTCATGAAGCAAAAGCCCTACCACTGAACTAGCGCGATCTGCCCTCAGAAGTAAAACTGTGTATCATACAGGTTGCATCTCCAGAGATCTGTGGCATAACTATGACGTAGTATAATGATGGTTATTTTCAATATTTTTTGTCCAAGAAAAACGTGGAAGACACACGATTTAAAAACATTACATGGATTATCCTACAAGCATTTTTTCATCTGGGTTCTGGCGTAACCCCACCCAACCCATCATTCGTGATTCAAGCCGAAGTTTTAAAACGGTGCTAAATTCGATTTGATATAATATGTACATGTAGGGATCTTGTACCTCAGGAGACAGCTTATATAGGATCTGTCTACTGCCCAATTCTATTAAGGTCGTCGGCCTCCTTCCGTCTCGAGAGACGATGACGGCACCAGGTTAAGTCATGTTTGATTGTTGCATCTTCTCGTATGGCTGTGGAGGCCGATGCGGGAGTGGTAGTCTTTACCGCTGAGGCTACAGATGTGGGTTGTCGCCACCTGACCTGTGGAGCTGGATTTGCGAGTGGCTCTCTTCTTCCTCAGGCAGTCAGTGCGGTTCTGCTCGGCTTGCTTGATGCGGCTCTGTTCTTCGGATCTTCAGGAGTCCCAGGATCCTGCGAGGCGTTTCCATGACTGCATGTCAATTCCAGCACTCTTCATGTCCCTTTTGCAGGTGTCTTTGAAGCGTAATCAGGGGTGGTCATGGGGTTTGGAACCGTCTGAGAGCTCCCCATACAACATATCCTTGGGGATCCGGTCATCTTCCATTCTGCACACATGGCCATGCCAGCGGAGACGCCGCTGCCTCAGAAGGATGTAGATTGTGGGCAGTCCAGCGCACGTCAGTATTAGGGATTCTGTCTTGACATCTGATCCCGAGTATGTGTCTTAGACAGCGCAGATGGAAGCTGTTCAGTCGCTTTTCCTGGGTTGGCATAGGATATCCAAGTTTCGTTGGATTAGAGCAGTGTAGACAATACGCAGACTCTGTATATATGCATTTAGTGTTTGCTGTCAGGTTGCTGTTGGCCCATAACCTCTTGTGTAGCTTAGACATCACCGCTGAAGTTTGTCAATCCTTGAGTAGATCTCAGACTCAAGGGAGATGTTTGCGCTGATAGTGGACCCCAGATACGGAAATTTGCTGACTGCGTTGAGCTCCTGACTTCCTATGCGGAATATCGGAGGAGAGTCTGTACTCTGCCCCATCAATTTTAGCCTCTGAAGTGCTTCCTCTGTGTGTATGCGTTTGTGTTGCCAGAGCAGCAGCATCGGCAAAGAGGGCCTCCCTGGTGGTGAAGTGCCTCATGTTGGTCTTGGCTCATAATTTGGCCAGGTTGTACAGCCTACCTTCGGACATCGTATGTAAGTAGACTCCATCCTCGTTGTCCTTGAAGGCATTGATAAAAAGATCCAAGAGAGGGTTGGGGCGAGGACACAACCCTGCTTGCCTCCGCTGTCGATGGGAAACGGGTCTGTTGAGCCATTGAGGGGGCAGCCAATTTTTTTCAGGAGTTGGAAGAAGCCACGTCTGCTGATGACGTTAAATGCCTTGTTGGGCCTGTGAAAGCAAGGAAAAGTGGCTTGTTTTTTTCCCCTGACACTTCTCTTGCAGTTGTCTCACAGAGATGATCATGTCGATAGTGGATCTCCCTGCTCTGAATCTACACTAAGATGCAGGATAAACCCGTGCTGCCAGGATTTGTAGTCGGGCCAAAATGACTTTTGGAAAGACTTTGCCCACGATGCTCAACAAGGAATCGAAATGCCCCGGTAGCTGTTGTAGTCGCTATGCCGCCTTTGTTTTTGTAGAAAGTAAATATCTTGGCACCACGCTTATCGTGCGACATGGAGACCTCACTCTAGCACAGACAGAGCCTCTAGCACAGACAGAGCATTTTATCCAGGTCTTCGATCAGTTCTTCTTTCCCTGCTTTGATCACCTATGGGGGTATGTCATCCTCACCAAGGGCTTTGCCGTTGGTGAGAAAGTTGATGGCCCTGCCGAGTTCCTCTGTTGTTGGCTCTTCATCCAGTTCGTCCAAAATGGGCAGAGATCTGCATGATAGCATCGATCGCTGCATCGGTCACGACGTTCTGCGAGGAGTAGGGCTCAAAGTAGTGCTCTATCCACCTCTCCATCTGCTTTTTCTTGTCAGTGATGTTTTCGCCTGACTTGCTCTTCAGCGGGACACACTTGGTGACAGATGGGCCTGTGGCTTGTTTGATGCCTGCATACATACTGCCTGTGTTGCCCTGGTCTGCTTGTAACCTATGACTTAGCTTGGGCCAGTGGTCATTAGCACAGCGTCTAGCTATCTGTTGGCTTTGCTATGGACGGTCCTGAGTGCATTTTTGGTGGTTAGACATGGGTTGTTCCATATGCTAGATGCGCAACACGCTTGACCTCAACTGCAGGCTCCATAACTTCCCAGTTATCCTCGAACCAGTCCTCATTCTAATGCTCCTTTTCCCCCAATGGCCTCTAACCCGGATTAGAATAGGGTTGTACGCATTTGCTTCCACTTAGCGTCTGCAGTGGTGGAATCTCCTCTTAGTTTTCCCAGCGATGTTCTACGAATTTGGCATAGCTTCTGGGCAGAGGAACTACACGAAATTTGGCTAGCGTTAATGCGTGGGAGGCTCCTGATCTTGGTGTGGTGCATTTTTGCGTGGGATGAGGTGGATCTTGGAGCATATTAAGGTGTAGTCTGTCGCAGTCAGCACTGTACATGCTTTTGGTGTTCTTCACATTGTTAAGGTTCCTCCTCCTGGTCAAGTTCATGTCTGATGCCAATGTTTGGATCTCGGATGACGCCATGGCACTTTGTGTCTATCTTTATGCTGACAGGTGTTCGTCACAGCCAGGTCTATATAAGAGCATAGCTCAAGAAGTCTTCTCCCATTGCCATTCTTTTTCCCAATCCCATAGTGTCCAATGACTGAAGGCCAGGCTTCAAAGTCTCCACCAATTGCCCAATTCTATTATGATATATATAATAAAATACGTTTAAACTAGATTGTACTTGTAATTTATTTTAACTTTGAATCATATGCATGCATGTTGTTTGATCATTGTTTCATCTCGGTAGTTAGAGCGTTCGCTTCGTAACCGTGAGGTCGTGAGTTTGGGCCCCTCATGTAATGATTGCTCCTTCGCCAAACGCTCGGCAATTGGAAGTGAGAATCACGGGTCTTTCGGATGTAACCTTAATAATGGAGGTCCCGTGTCACGGTAGGCGTTGGCACGTTAAAGAAACCTCACTGCTACGGCCATGAGCGCTAACATAGGTCTAAATTTGTGGTACTTCTCTTACGACTGGTGGCGTTTCAGTATGAGTGAAAAATTCTCGACGGAACGTAAAACAAATGTCCCAGCACTTATTTTGTGCGTATGGCAGATCACATCAATGACAACAAGGGATTGCTTCTGTTTAAAAATATCTAAACCAAGTGTTACATTGTATTGTTTACAGAGCAAGCCCCCGTGATCACAGTGAACATCATTGTTTGATATATGCGTGATTGGCAGGCAGCATCCGATCCATATAGGAAAAGAGCGTTTCGTGGGTGTTAACAAAGAAATAAGGTCTTTAAGTGATTTTAAAATTGGCAGCATAATGAGGAATGAAAACAAAGTCATTATGTTTATTAGAGCTTTAAACTCAAGTGTTGTATCTGAGGAACTTCATGATTAGCATTCCATTTAAATATCCAACAAGTGTTTGCTGTCATCAACTTCATTTTTTAAAATAAGAGAAATATTTACGTAGAAATATGAAAATATTATTTCTCTTCGTATTTTTGTAGTTTTCACTAAGAGAAATAATATTTTCACATTTCTTATTGTATTTTTCAATGCCGTGGGAATCCGGTTAGAATAGGTCCCTAGTACCCCCTTGTTTGTCGTAAGAGGCGATTAAATGGGCGGTCCTTAGGATAAAACCGCAAAAACTGAGACCCTGTGTCACAGCAGGTGTGGCACGATAAAGATCCCTCCCTGCTCAAATGCCGGAAGCGCCAGCATAGGCCATAATTTGCAGTCCTTCACCTGCAGTGATAACGTCTCCATATGAACGAAATATTCGGGGGGGGGGGGTGTTAAACAATAGTCAATGTATTTTCATTAAATTGCTTCAATGACTAGATTCTTGAGATCCTTGTAAGCGAAGGGACAGGTAGATGACATCTTTAAATGATGCGACGCTTTGCAGTTAACAACAAGAAATTACCCATCTTTAATTAAAGGGACATGGACACGTTTTGAACTAAAAATGTTAAAATTTTATATTGTCAATTTTGATCTTTACAATGCTTGAATAAGGTATTTCTAATGAACGCCATCTGTTGACTTCCAAGTGAGATACAGCAGTTACAATTCTTGTTATGTAAACAAGCCCGAGCCATATATTGAATATGCTACTAAATGTTCCATTTAAAGCAGATTTTTTCAGTTAGAAGTTCTCCTAAACACAATTAAACAGTGTCTAGTGTCTTTCACATCTCATATTGTTTTAAACATGATATTTTCTACGAAGCAATCTTTTTGTAAACATAAACAAGGCTCGAGCCTTGTTCACATAGCGAAGATTTGTGAGCGCTGTATCTTACTTGTAACTCAACAACTAGCTTTCAAATTTTAGCTGACTACTAGAAATAACTTGATTAAGCATTTTAAACATCAAAATTGACAATCTAAAATTTTAACATTTTTAGTGAAATAACTGAGAGCTTGTAGCACTCTTTTGGTAGTGAAATCATACGCCATGATATACTTTAATAAGCAAAAGGTTGAACGGTTTGCTTACTACAAATGTATACTGCATTACATTGAATTTGAACTTTTCCCACGAACATCGCAGGAAGGATGTTTCACCTTATCGCGACAGGAAAAGTGCCACTAGCGAATGTGTATTTTACGTACTATATGGATTCAGGCCAATGTTCCTATAGTTTATCAAAAAAAACAACCCAAAAAAACCAAAAAAAAAAAACAACAACAAAAACTTAATGACTTTCACACGTAAAGCCATGCAAGCGCTTGGCGAAAGGAACAAAGTCTGGACAGGAATCTACACACACGTACCACTCACGGAGGAAACGCTCTACTAATCGTTCTAAAAGACAGCTTACTGTCCCTCTTTTCAATAGCTTTGCTTTGAATTCGCTTACTCGGAGATTTTTCAAATGAAAGGAAAAAAGTGATACATGCATTTACAATCAATGCATTGCAGTATATAGACAAAAACTTCGCTTGTGATATGTAGAACAAATTGGGGTTTGCACCATTTGTAGGTCAAAGACGGGCCTTTAACTCAAAGTTGACTTTGTAATCTCATACACGATACCACGTAATTAGCTGAGGGTTAGATTAAATGATAATAACTAGTAATAAATCACGTGACTTGCTCATTTCTAAAGCGACATCAATAATAGACATCCCCAGTAACATAAAATGGGATCCCACATGTGAATTGATTAGACTTTTTATAAGGTAAGATGGATTCCAATTCTCGAGTATCAATTATGTATAAATTATTTATTGTAACTATTTTATATCTAAATCAATAGAGACAAATGGGCCACCATTAAAGCTTACCTCGGAAATTACTATTTTCTCAATCAAACTTTTCACGCAATATAACAATGAACGTTCGTTCGTGAAAAACAACTTGTTTATCGTACTGAAGTATTTTGCATGATGTATTTATTAATTTCAGGAAACTGTTCGTTTAGAAAAAAAAGAAAAAGAGGAAAAGTATTGCTAGAAATATTCGGATAAACATATTAAAGTTTCAATGTATGATATTGGTACGAAAAAATATTTTAAAAAATGAGATGGGATGTTGATGAAGGGGGCAGCAGGAATTTGTAAAAGTATTCGATCAAGAGTGTGTAAACGATATATAAAGTCTTGAGACAATATGGGACATTCTCTGCTGCCCAAACCTTTTATGGGTATTGATGTGTTGTTTGATGAGCTATTTTCAGTAGATATATATTTATTACAGTTGCTTTCCATATTCATCGTTAAATGTTTATCGAGATGCTACCCCCCCCCCCCTACACACACTGATCTTCATTAACGATAGAAGCACTTAGCAACATGTTGCGAATGCAGATAACTCCTCGAACGATGAACTTTAAATTAGTGGTACAATACAACATAACTTTAAAAAAAGATCTGAAATTAATATATAGATTTTTAACGACTCTGAAATAGGCCAGGATATTGGTTATCAGGGAATCATTTATTCCGCCTTTTAACGAACAATACTCAATGTCGCATTGTTTTTGTGACTGGTGCATTTAAACATTGCTGGACAAGGTTTCCAATGGGTTTCTGAGATATCTTCTTTAGGAAATCAGTTATCTGCTGATTTTCCAAATGCCGCAATTTGGCTGATAGAATTTCCTGTATCGTAAGATTGCATAACTTTATCAATTCACCTTAGAATGCCTTTTAAAACGAATAGATATTGAAATCTATTGATCATCCGACCCAGCCAGTGTGTCTTATTGCAATGTTTTCTAGCTATTCAACAGATACAAAATCGTTATTAAAATCCAATCAATGATTCTCTGTACTTTTTTCAATACTTAACCTAATGTTTGCCTTTTAAGATTGGTTCATTGTATAGTTTTTACTCTATATTGATATTCGAATGGAAAACAAATTTCTCACATTTATAAAACCTGGGGCATTGTTTTCTGGTTGTTCATAATACGATTTACATTTTTTTTCCCTTTTAGAATCAATAGATAATCCGTAGTGACTGCCTGGAGGCCCGACCCAAAAATACGCTAAGTAAACATGTTGGCGAAAATGAAAGCTAGCACTGAGCAGGAGCTCGAAAAGAAGACAGCGGATTTCGAGAGAAAGCCCGCCCCTTCTGGTGACCGCAAAATGAGTGTGGCGGAACGAAAGGGGAGTATAAGCCAACAGAGGAGAAATAGCATAGCACCAATGCCTAAGAAACCAATGACCGGCGCCAAGGCGGCTCAACAGATGGGTCACTCGCTGACCGGAATGTTAGCCACCAAGAAATTCTTCAAGAGGTTTTCCAAACGGGAAAGAACATCCTCAACGGTAACCGTCCCACCCAAGGAATATGAGCCGACATATCGGATGGTGCCAAAACGGAAGTTTAATCAACAACACGTGCATGAGGTGGTCAAGAAACTTGTGGATGAAAAGTTGGATAAAATGATTTACAGCAAGAGATGGTCACCAAATCTGACAAAAATTTTGTGTAATCAAATTAAAGAGAAGGTAAAGACTTTGAATTATGAGAGATACAAATTGGTTTGTAACGTAACTTTGGGAGAAAACAAAGGACCTGGAATCATGGCAACCAGTCGCTGTTCGTGGGATGACAAATCGGACGATTTCGCTACGTATTCGTTTAACAGCAAACATTTGTACTGCACAGTTACAGTTTTCGGTGTTTATAAGGAATAACCGACCAATTTTGAATACAGACGGCTTAAAGTGGTTCTAACTTTGTGATTAAGTGAATGGTTGTGATTTTTGAAAAAGAGATGGTGAGGATGAAATTTTTGTGAATTGGTGAATTTGTTGAATGTGATAGCATGTATGTATTTTGCTTATATATTAACTACGGATTGCTGTACACAGACTCGTTAGAAATATCGTGATTGACAAATTTGATGTACTTGAAAATCTATAGAAGCGCGTGTGAAATTGAAAGGAACCTTTAAATGCAGTATATTTATCTTGCAGATTATCTGTCCAATGAGATTAGCATATGTTTTTACAATTTGAAATTGGTAAGATAATACCATGCATTTAAACTTCAAATAAAATTAAGCTATGTAGCCCACTTATGGTTTGTACTTTTATATAACCAATTTCATTTTGAACAACGTATGGGTATCAGTAACCAGCGGTGTTCTCTTTTGAGTACCATTCTACGTTTGTTCTCAGAATTCTTTTTTTTCAAAATCAATATCCAACATTGGAAGATATATAGACCCTTTTCTCTATTGATGTTTGTGTTTCAGCCGCATTGTTTTCACGGGTTGGATCAAAACAAAGTAAAGATCGAATATGTAAAATTTAAAGCAGTTTTCAATAGATTGGAAAAAATCGATTTTGCCTTTACTTGAAATAGCACTTATTTGAGGAGATTCAATATGCGTGTACATGTTGCTCTATTAACATGGCGCTCTTTGTAACCTTAACTATGTATACAATTGCATTTTAAACAACTTATCGAAAATCACTCAAAAAACTTTCCAAAAGTAATGTTCATTGATTAACATCTAGAGTCTTTTTTACAATTCTAACGACTTTGTCAAAAAAAAAAAATTTGCATTTCCATTGGACGTATGTTTTAAAAAAAAGATTGTTAACAATGGAACGTTTTTAGTGCATGATCACTCATGAAACTTCGTTGTTTTTCAAACACATTTCTTTTTACCATTGAATATTAACTTTCTGTTAGAAACACATGCCTATGGTTCACGTTTTGGAATCCTTATCTAAAGAAGTGCAACTTGTATCAGACTTTTGTCCGATTGGCTTTCGCACAATACACATTCGTGCAATATACATTTGTGTGATATATGATCAATAACTGTTGAAATATTGCTGAATGAAGGGTTTTTTCAACTGTAACGTATTTACTCAGAGTGACCTGGACCTTCACAAAATGATTACAAGTGAAATTTGTCCTGAATGAATTTGCACAACTGTTGAGATGAGGGATTTGTATTTATTCATAGTGACCGTGACCTTTACAATATGACCTTGATTGACGTTTATCACACATGGTTTTGCATTGTGAAGAGTGTCGTTTAGTACTCAATGTCGTTGGGGTGAAGGGGTCAGGATGTATTGTGAAGATTTGACCAATTCATCATGGAGACTGTCTATGTAGTGTTTGTTCAATGATGAGACGTACAGTAGACATTCTATTTGTTCTATGGATGAACATCCGAAATTTATTTTTTGAGCAGCTGTTAACAGCATCTTCAATTCATTTTGATACTTTTCTTGGGAGGACTTTGCCAGATTTTCCATCCGCTCCCCGGTTTCGATATGTCGCAACGTATCAAATTGTTTGCCAGGGAGCAAAACACTGGATTCCTCCTTCATTCTGGCTATTTCCTAGATTTCTTTTAATGATACAACCCATTTGCCAGTCCTCAGTTTCCTCTATACCCCTTTCATGTAAGCCGTTCAGTATGTTTGATAGTACTTCTGGAGAAAGTTTGAGTACCTCTAGTGAAATGCAGTTGGTCCTAAAAGTTCAAGGACCTGATAAAATACGGATTTACCATTTTTGATGGGTTTTTTTTTTACTCATGACCTCCGCTTTTTATCAAGGTGTTATCAATATTCAAGTCCTCCGTAGGAACTTTCATTTCTACTTAATAGATAAAACTGTATTCTATTCGGCGCTCTGACTGTTGTTTTACCCAGTGTCAATGTTTTTGTTCCCCCACTGGTTTTGTCAAGTCTTTTTCCCTCGAGTTTACTTGCGATGGTGTAAACCGTTCTTTTGTCGTTTCATCCTCTGCCTGACAGCCTTTATAAATTTGGATTTATATATTCTTGCTTTGTTCTTTTCTTCTTTTTGCAGCTTTGAATGGCCTTGTTTTAATCTTTAAGTCAGTCAGTGGCGTACTATACATGTTATGCTTTGGATGCTCAAGATGCAACATCATTTTGCCGATTTTTATTTTTTTTTTTTTTAAATGGTAATAGAATATTTTTTAAATCAAGCAATGTAAGATAACGCAGTGTCGAGTGTAGTTGAAAATAACTAAATAGTCGCAGAAAAAGTGCTCCTATACACCTTTTCACAAACACTCGACATTATAAATACAAGCCTGCAAGACGTTTTTGGAAAAAGTCTTCGACGTCGGCTACGGCAAGCATACATGAATATGATCGGACCAAGCAGAGTGATATTAATAAAATTATTTTGTATTGTCTTTCCTAACG
>CAJDSM010002780.1:755-16584 GCA_903981925.1 Ostrea lurida
AAAACTAAAACAATACACTTCCTGGGAGAATTTCAGAGTTTCAAAAATCTGTACAGTTTGTATTTTGTAAAATTGCTAGAATTAAAAAAAAAAAAAAATTGCTAGAATTTCAAATTATACTTTACTACCTGGGGTTACATATCATGTCTAGTTACATTAATATTACTTCAGTGCCGCAGACAATAACAGGAAAAATTGTAAAGTTCACAACAAATTAATTTCTTGCATACCTAATAAAGCTGGTTTACAATAAATTTTTGAATACCTTTTTTGCTTATTAAGATTGGTCTGGTCAGCCTGACTTTTCTTGGAGGGTTGTCTCCCCTCATTTGGTGATTGTCGCCCGAGAGCGATGAAGTATCGCTGAAGGATGGCCAGTCTTTGCTGTAGCCGAGTGACGGAGGCCGAAGTGCACGAAGCTTCAGTACACAGCTTCTGATGTTCAAACAGAATGGACTTCAAGCACTGCTTTAGCTGACCAGAATCTAAAATTCAAATTTAAATGCATTTAAATCTTCTGTAATACACTCTATACAATTGTTGATTGATACTACACTAAATACTTTACCTGGACACACTTGGCTGCCCCCCCCCCCCTTTCCAGCAGTTGATAATGGGCTGGGACAATACTTACTACATACCTGGCTGATCCCCTCAGGTCCAGGATTTGATGATGGGCTAGGCCAATAATACTAAATACATACTTGGCTGATCCCTCCAGGTCCAGGAATTGATGATCAGCTGGGAGACTGGGACAATACTAACTACACACCTGGCTGAAGAACATCTCAATTCTGTGCGTATTTGTTCTAAAGGACGCGCATTATTTTAAAAAATCTTTTTCAAAATTATATGGGAAAAGGGCATTATCCGATCATAAAGGCAAAGGGGCGCCCACAACTAGAAGGGCAGGCAGGGTTGCCAGAGTTCCTATTGTTCATGGCTAGGCGAGGATATACTGGCCTTGCACATTGTCCACTATTCTTCAAGCAAGCCTCATCCAGCCGACTACCTTCCATTACTATGGGCGATCGACTTTGAGGAGGCACCGATTCCATCCGCGCATCTTCAAGTAGAGTAACCGTTCCTCTGCTTTCCAGGGATCCAGAGTCGACCACCACCGTCCCCTCGGCGACGCTGCAACACCAAGTGCTGGCCGAAGGCCCTTTCATGCAGTCCACACTAATAAAAAATTTATGTTCCTTGGATGTGCATGAGTGAATTGATACATTTTGTGGAAGGGTTTAGTGACTCCTCTAGGCGATGAATTTGGACCCTTGCTTCTTATTTCTATGTTTTGCGTACCAAGAATAGTCGGAGATAGTGCACCGTTGGACTTTGTTCACTGAACCTTACAAAAAACTCGAAATAGGCTTCGCATACTCTCATTCCATAGGCCAACATTTATGGGAAGGCTCCTTGAGGATCCTTCTGATGGATGCCTGTGGTCTGTCTACGTGTTCTAACAAGATTTTGTAGGCGAAAGCTACTCAAGTCAGAATACCAATTATATCTTGGACTTTAATTGCAACCGTTGACCTTGAAATCAAATCAAGGTTCATCCTCATCATCATAGAAGTTACGTTTGTGGAACGTTTAGTGCAATCCTCTGGATGAGATGTCAAAGAGCTATCTAATCATGATCACAAGAATTTTAGCAAGCCAATAGTGCACCTGATCCTTTGACCCCTTGACCTTGAAATCAAATAGTCGGGGTACTCCTCCTCTCTATTGCCGGACCAGGGGAACGTGTGGAAGGTTTAATGAATCTCTGATGAATACCCTTGGCCTTCATATCTTGCTTTCACAGAGTTCCATACACAAACACAAAACATACACCAGAACACAAACTATACACAGCACACACGGGGGGCACATAGTCGAGATGAGAGAACTCACAGGCGCGCGCGTGATCGCGCTGGGAATCCTACTCTACAGAACCTGGGTATGACGACCCGCGCAAGGGCGATAAGAATTCGTAAAAAACACTCTCCAAAACTCTTCTGCCCCAAACATTTTTTGAAGTTACTCCCTCTTTGTCTACCGCACTTTATACATAAGAACAGTTCTATAACTTCCAGAAAACGGCAAAATCACGAAATTATTCAAAAAGTCAACAAGCGGGCATCTGGCCCATCCCCAATGGAGATATAAACTCTTCTTAAAATTTCATCTGATTTAGTGAAGCATTTTCACCTTAATTGCTGCGAAAAACTGAAAAACACCCTGTGTTCTCTGAAACAAAAGTCTCCAATATCTCGTGCAAACGTAAAAAATCAGAACATTTGTCTGCCAAATCAAGAAAGCGAAAGGCTGACCTTTCAATGGACTACTTTGCACACTGCCCCTAAAGTTTCATATCTCAAATCTGCGTCCAATGAGCCCGTGTTTGAGTTATTGCCCCTTGCAAACTTTGTCTGTTGCACGACGTAATCGGACAGCGACGCACGAAACAAGGCTCCCCATCCGCTCACTTGGGGGCCCTACAACAAGAGGACTCGGACATTCCTGCCAATATGGCAACAACACTCCACAAAATGCAAAGCTCAATGTTATAAAGAACAATGAAATAGAATATCCTGGCAATGAAAAACACATCAGCATATGAACACCATAAAAATCCACTACATAAGAGTAGGCAGGTGAAATTTCTCCTGCAAACAAATAAGAATGCAAAAATCCAACTCTAAGCCACACATACTGCAACATATAAAACTGGCCTGACAAGTTCGCATACCGATTTCCAGCTAGCCAAGACTTCAGACAAACACCTCCTACGGCACAACACACGCCAGTCAGAATATCTTTTTCACTGTGAGCTGAGAACGGTAATGTTTGCCTAACATTTATCACAAGTCAAGCTGTACCGTAGCAAAGTTGTGTGTCATATGAGCTGAAGGAGTTTGGCAATGCGTAGCCTCCCATTTCTCATCCATCATCCACTGGCGCATCTAGTTGGCCCTGCTGTCTATGTCCCGCCTCGTTTTCTCACAAAACTCAAGCAGACATTCATGTGTTTGTCCCTCTGTCCCTCGAAAACACTTTCACCGTACAAATACAATCAAAACACAACTACGCCAGCCTAAAGTTTAAAACTCCTGAGCTATATCACAAGAATTCATTATCCTCGAGCATAAACAGAAACTAGCACGACTAATCAAAAATACAAACTCACATCGCTATTACACAGAAGAGCAGTCTTTAAAAAAACCAAAAAACAAACAAACAAAAAACTACACTATGGCTCAGCCCATCACTCTCTCGCTCTCCTTCATTCCCACCCTTTTCCCTTTCCAAACCCACAATTAGCTCCATCACACACCAATCGCTTTATAAGTCTTTACCATGCAATGTTTAGCTAACTGGCTGACAGCAGTAACCCTAACAACAAAGTACTGCCGATGATAAAATATCGACCCAATTATCCCAATGAGCGGCCACACATCGGTGCGCTTCCTGGTTATCCAATCTACTCACCTAAGTCCTCTATCACCCCTTGAACTTTGGAATCATGCATTAATGTTCAATATGAAAACAAATCAGACAAAGTAATTTTCATGCCCTCTCAAAACGAAAAACAAAAAACCCCTTACGATCAACAGTGTTATGGACAGTACAACTTGATGTGCGCTGGTTGTCTGTGAAGATTACCATTTGCGACCCGGCCCCCCATATGAATGGCCCTACATGTACATACATGTGCTAAGCAATTCAGCCGGAACTGCCTATGTGTGCAGATTTTGCCGGAAGCTAACAGCGGTCGAGGCATTGGGGTGGATTTAGGGGTGAGATCTTTCTCTTATATCCATCACATGATTTTGCATGTTAATAAAAATACAATCCCAACACCCATACATCAAAGCACTTCAAAGCTATTACTCAGCTTTAGTTCATATTTCTTACCATTCAAAAAGCACATTAATCAAAGTGCTCACAATCAAGTTCTCCAGCAAGGTAAGTGCTTCAACTCTTGAAGCACTTAGCTCTCTACCTCCAAGTGCTAACGATTCCTTCCCTTGGGAGCTACTCTTCTGGACATGTCTTGGCAGGCCCATTTTTGCGCTTTTTGATACCAAAGCTTTCCCCATGATTCCAATAGGGAACACTAATACTCTGCCCATCACTTTCCACACCCGCTTCTAACCAAACAATTTCTTGCTGCGGTGCTCGGTGAGCGATATTTGCTACCCGCCCGCGGTGCAGGTCCGTGCAGACTTTGCCTTCCAAAAAGGTGCAGTCCTGCACCCCAATAAGCGTGACGATCCATCACCATTGTCAGTGCCTGCCTCTATCCCCACTACCGCGTCGCCTATAGTAAGAACGGCCTCACATTTCATTGCTTCTCAAAAACCTTATTATTATTCAAACACTTAGGCAGGAGGCGCGGCAATGAGAATAACCTAAGCACATACACTATTAAAAAGTCTTGCCAACAAAAGTTCCTGAAGTTCACACCCTATCCTGCTTCACTTATAAAAAAACCTCGATTCTAAGGATATATCAAAAACATTCCCACCACATGCATGTGCCGCCAGCCTTCGGTTGTAACACCCACAAAAACACCCTTCCCTCATACATTATTAAAACCGGTAATACTCATCGGAAGAATTGACAAGAGTAATACAAAGCCACCTATACCTCTGACATTGAAGTAATCATTCCCTTGACAAAGGACCATGGCACTCATCTTCAACCGCCTCGTCGAATCATGAAAAATCACAACCTTCCCAACTATACGCCTTATTTTCACACCCTGCAAAACCACATATTATAATAAGTTTGCTAGCATTAAAAAACCTGAAGAGAGTATAGACAGATTACATACTCACACTATGTCACAGGCAGACCACTGCACACTATAAACCACATATGTCCTGACTTGAATTCAACCCAGCGCGGCGACTTCCATAGCATAGAAAAGCCAATAAAGCAAAAACTGCCGTTAAGCCCATGCCTGCCCCATGATGCTCAAATGCACGTGACTGACCTTTTTACCCTCAAATCTCTATGCAACTTTCATTTTTAATGGCTGCCTCCCTAGTGTCCGACTCATTAAACAACCCTCCATCTGCCATTACGGACTACCTGCACGATGGACGGTCAGCTCACCTAAACCTGCCTTCGTCCGGGACTCAATACCACACCCCCGCTGCCCTTATCCGCTGACCCACCACTGTCAAAAGCTAAAAACAAAACACTCCTCCAAGGACTCATCACACTGCTATCGCCTGCACCCCACCACTGTCACCAAAGTCAAAAAAAAACCACTTCTCCACGACCCCTCTGTTCACACTGCTAAATCGTGAACCACCACCTGTGCAAAAAGTAGAAAACACTTCTCAGGACTCGTCACACTTTGCATATCGTGACCCACCACTGTCAAAAGTACACAAAACAAACACCTTCTCCACGGGACTCGTCCACACCTCGCTAATCGTGAAACCCACCACTGTCACAACAGCTAAAAACTAAAACATCCTTCTCAGGAGATCATCACAACTGCTACATCGCTGACGCCACACTGTCAAAAGCTAAATAAAACAAACCAGCTATCTCGAGGGAACTCGTTCACCACTGCTATCGTGACCCACCACCTGTAAAAAGTAACAAACATCCTTCTCCCACAGGACCTCGTAACCCCACTCGCTATCGTGAACCCAACCACTGTCAAATACGACGTAAACAACACTCTCTCCAAGGACTCGCTCCACAACTGCCCTACTCCGTGCACCCACCCACCGTCAAAAGTTACAAACACCACAACCACACTTCTCAGCGCCCAACTCATCCACACTGGCCCCCTATCGTGACCCACCCCAACTGTCAACAGTAAAACACCAACTTCTCAGGACTCGACACGACTGCTATCGTGATCCTCAAACCACCTGCTCAAACAAGTAACAAAACCACCTTCTCTCGCTGACTCGTCCACTGCTACTCCCGCTTCGCACCCACACCTGCTGTCCACAAAACGCTCAAAAACACTTCCTCAGGACTCCGCTTTCACCGCACCTGCCTATCGCCCTGACCCACCGACTCGTCACAAAAGTAAAATCACCACCACTTCATCAGACTCATCACACGTGCATCACGACATGCCCTATCCGTGGACCCACCACTGCTCAACAAGTAAAAACACTTTTGCCCACTTCATACTACTATAAGCTTGTTCTCTGCTCCTAGCCACTTCCTCTCCGTTTTTGCGACATTGCCCATCTTGCCTTTACCTCGATACCTCACAAACCTCTCTTTCTCACTATTCAAACACTTTTTTCGTCTGGCTCCATTGAGTTCAGAAGACAGAACCAACCCACACCCACCTGGACGCCCGATGAGTCGATCTGCTATTCTGCTTAAACAATACTTCGTCCAATCACATTTTCTTGCCTTCTGCATTCTCACAGTACTCTATGTAATTCCAGCTAACACACAGTCTCTCTAACGTCGTGATAGGGACACTTTCCATTTTTCACTACACTTCCCATAATGTACCGCTGTACAATCACTTATAATCTATTTTCTGTCCAATGTGGGGAATGAAAAATCCTTCCATAATAAAAACTTAACCAACAAATTTTCAAGCCCCGCAGGCAGTTGAGTGTTACAAGGCACAAAATCCCTCAATTAAACCTAGCTCACTTACCGAATAACTCCAGCCAAAACTGACTGTCCCCGGCTAGACACAACAGGACACGCATGCCGTCGAACAATGTCTGCTGCCAAGGTCTCTCTCTCTCTCCAAAAATCTGAAAAAACAAACCACAATTCTTAAAGGTTGACCAAAACCAATGCTTGTAAACAAGGAAGGATAAAATCTGTCCAATATCATGCCCTGATAAAATATTTTCACATGAGTGAATAAAAGAGAGTACACAATTTTTCAGCGACACAAATTCACACCTCGCTAGTCTGTCATGAACATTTCAAGTCACAAAATCAGCTGCCTTATACGACAGAGGAGCTTGCTCCTGCCTTCCAACATATTACACCTCCCCCTCAACTTCTAAAAAATAAGATTCTACTTCCACATTAGCACAGCCGAGCAGCCCTTTGACAGCAGCCTCTCTGGCCCTTTCCTCAGCAACGTGGGCAGTTAAGATGGACAGCCCACTCTTGCCAAGGCATTCTGGGCAGCCAAAACTGGGACTGTACTGAAGTGACACCTTGCGTTAACTCGGCAACCGGGCACGACTCACTCTGCTCTGCTCAGACTGCCGGTTACAACCCGTGACTTAACCTGTGGGCCAAGAGCCTACAAGTGTCTCTGTGTCCTGCACTCAGCATGTGCCTCGATACACATAACCAACTGAAATAACTCGGTGCCTAAACAATAAGGAAAGCATATATCTGCATGATTTTATAAGAGATCAAAAGTCAAAATCATAAACACTCTCGTGTGAAACACAAGTAAAATCAAAGAGTATATCTCATGCCAAATTTCCCACCTTCCCCGGACTTCAACTAAATCGATTTAGGACTCACTGTATCCCCTCTAAATGATTATGCGCTAAGCTAAACAACTGAACAAAAAAACAATTTCTCTCACGTTATGGAACTTTCCCTCCAAATAAAAGTCCCCCCTTAGCTCAGATGCGCCGATACTGTAAAGAAATCAGCAAGAAGTATACATTTAGAACAATCATGGCAAATGCTGAATCTGTTCCCATGTATGTCTATGTCCTGTATCATGTCCCCTACGCCCATCATAATTATTAACATCAGAAATAATAAGTAATTACTCTTCTTGCGATTTCGATTTCTGAATCATTCTCCACAACAATTCACAATAAGGAAAAGCTTACTTCTTGTCTAGTCCCTGTAACGGTGACAGACCGAACAATCTACTACATATGCCAGACACAGCGCCAACAACAATACACATGCATGAATAGCACAGACTCATGTCCTAACATATAATCAAGCTACGCTACATGTATTAATCTCTCATATTTAGACCACCTGATCTAAACAAATCTATTATATCGTATGTCTTCTTATCTGTTCAGCTTCCTGCAAGTCTTTACACAATCCATCATTTGATTCTCAAGCACCCAGACAAAGAAGCAAAAACCTACAAGGGCCGACTTCAGTATCATATAACTTAATAGATATGTCTACTGGATCATACATATATCTGCAAGACCATATTAATCAATGATAAATCGCACAAAGAAGATATATCAACGGAAGGCACATACTGCAAACACCAAATCATGCATATCACAAGATATAGTATATCAGGAAAATCATATCCCGACCCCAATTCTACTATTAGCGAGGATCGCCCTGTCCCACTGCAGTACAACACCTTCCTTTCTGCTTCATACCTGTTAAAATTAAGGAGGTTCTCCCTGCCCAGTCCCCGCACAGCAATCATACATTTCCCTTGTCCTGTGGAGGCGGCAATCGGCACTCCGCCATCCATATCCCACCACAAGTACCCTCCGCCAACAGTTCGTCCAGCTGCCCCCCTTCAAAGCACAAGCTACTTTTACACACGCTCTACAATGAACGCGTACTCGACCCCTTCCCAACCAATCCACTGGCCCCGCGCCTAGTCGCAGCGCAAAATGTCTCGGAAGTTCATTGCTCACTTACAACAACCCATACCATATTAACAATAAAGGACCCCTGTAACTTTGTAAATCGTGTCATCTACTCGTTCCTGCTTAGGTGTCCAGCGAAGGCAACAATGGACCGAGCAATGTTTAGAGGCCCAACCAACATCATGCAGCCAATCCTTCTCAGTCGCAACAGCTCTACAATCTTAATACTGACCAACGCACTATTACATTATCTGCGGAATTGCTATGTCACAGCAAATGGGCTCCAGCAGATGGCACCTTTTGCAACAGACTCTACAATCAAAAAACTGGAATAACAACCTGACGCTTCAAAATTCCTTACCAATTTCCCCCCAAAAAATTGAATCTTCTAAAAATATCAAAAGCAAATAGCATTACTTACAATAACTTGTAACAGTTAAAATGATCAATACCTTGCATTGAAAAGAACCAGCGGTATCATAACATATACCACTGTCCTTTGTTTGATCTTTCAGCCTGGTGCACCCATCACCATATTAATACCGGTTCTAAACAAGTGCCCACACAATTACTTCGACCTATTTCACAAATCTTTCTTAGGTCTCTGTATCTAGCGTTTCTAATTGCTTCGTAACAACACAAGTAAACCATAGAGCAGTCATTCCACCCGTCATGAACATCGTAATACTTGGCCGAGCACCTTCTCTTTACCACCTGCGATTTGGACCACATCCAAACCCCAACCGATATTCTGTGCCATCCACTTCCTGCACAAATCGAGAGTGGGTTCTGTCGAAAAGTTGCTGATGGCGAGGGATTTCCACAGCCTGTCCCTTTGCTTTCCATTCCGGCCACCCACCCCATATACAGCCTCTCGTCCTCCGTTACAGCCATACAAGTGGCAGGGATCCAAATCACCAATGTCCTCTCACCTTTTTAGTACCGACCAACGCACCCTCAATCTGCCCTTCGCCGGCTCGTCTAACATGACTCTTTCCTCAGTGTCCAACTGTCCCTAGCTCTGTAGTTATCTCCCTTACCCTCGAAAAATTCAACATTCAAGAGGTTTGTGACCGTATCATATACAAGCAATCCAATATTGCTTGATACTCATTTCACACAAGCTTGCCATTACCCGAACTGCACTCTCTGACTGAGATGCCAGAACCTCACCACACGCGATTAGGCGCGCCCCTGACATCCTTCGTTCCGAGCAGCCCAGGCCCTGAAACTCTGATGCCCCACAAGATGACACCGCACACCACTCACCACCATCCTGACCCATCAGGCGCATATCTCACCTGACCTTGGGGTCTTACAAGCCATTCATTTCTCTACATCCTCTACCTGCTGTTCCATCACCGTCACCATCTCCCCACGCAACAGCATAACACAGCACCTTCCAGACAATAGTAAAGATGAGTCACAAGGTATGAAACATACCCTTTTTCACTACTTACTAAATCAATTACACACATCGTCACATTTCCCTTAGCATGAATTTTCCCACTAAATCTTGCATTGAATCAAAGCCCCTCCATATTCATCTTACATTCATTGTGCAGACGCTTACAGTTTACAGCTTCAAAGCATAGGATAACAAACAAAACACCTCCAACAACTTTAGCATCCACGGAACCAGAGATATTAAAATACAGTTTAAAACTGCGAACCTCGTCATCAAGTAACAGGCAACGGGTAACTGAGCATCTCCACTTCCAAACATGGCGAAGCAAGTATCCACACAACTGCGATCTTCGCGCCCTTAAAGAACTTTGAGCAGGAAGAAATGGGCGTCGCTTTGATACCCTCACTGCTTCCGCTGACCCCAGGGCGTTCACCCGAAAATCTTCCCTTCCCCCAGGACACCGCTCACACACTTCCCATTAGTCCCCGTCAGAGCCCACACCTGTATGACACTCCCACAACAAATCTTCAGGTCCACTTCCTTTCACGTACACTGTGCCCTGGTCCTCTAGCAGGGCGACATGGCCTCCTCACGATTCTGAAAGCGCAAGAAAGAAGTTCGCCTCAGATAGATCTGTAGTCAAAATAACTCAAACCAATTATATAAATTAAGGCACTTTAAGATAGCCATCTTCTTTTCTGTCCAATCGATTTAAAGACAGTTTGCTAACTACACTTTCTTAATCAACTTTAACGACAAACTCTCCACTTACCATGCTAGTCCCCGATTGCCCCCAGTTTTCCCCCGTTCCCCATTTCCCCAGCGCAGGAACACCTACCCCATCGCTGGTCAAGACCCCATGCCTTAGTGTTTGCCGTACTGGGGGTGGGCAGCAATCGCTGCACCTGGACCTCTCTTCCTGCCCTCCCCCAAAAATATAAAACCCATTAGCCTCGCCTGTAGTGTCTAAAACCGCAACTATACATCCCATACATCTTACACACTCAGTGCGCACTGAACGTTCTCGAACATGCATGTGGTTGATTGTTTGGCCCTCCCCCCATCGCGCCCAAATGAGCATCTTAGTTTTACACTGGCCCTGTATGTGCACATTAAGTCCCAGAATGATACAGAGATATACACACACACATAGCCATATTCTGAAATCGCCTATTTTGTGACTCCAGGCGACACACCCTTACCTAGGGTTAATTGCCACATGAAAGATAAATTGCGCAGCCAACTTCATAGGCCTTCTCCCTTCGCCGCAAGACGGAAATAATTACTTACAAATATGTACAGTTTTCAAGAACTTCTCTCACAGCCCTTACACTGCTGACAAACTTTTTACTGCCGTGACATAAAGCCTTCTACTGTGTCCCAGTACACAACATGGTAGACTCTGCCTGGCCTTGCGCATACAGATCAGAACAACATCACACACCTCTCTGCAGCCATGCCGCACAATCTGTTCGGTACCTCTCCCCTCAGTGTCTGCCCAAAACAGTCCACTTCAACATAGGGCGCCCTAGTGCGCACCCCTCCTGCTGGCCTAGCCCCAGACGCCAAGCCAGCCCAGCCCCAAAACCTTCTTGCGCGTGCTACCTTGTTTCACACAGCACTGGAACGAAGACCTATAATAAATTTATTAGCAGTGTAATAGCCAATCCTTACCTTTCATGCCATCTGTTAATGTTAACTTACCTTAATATCACCCACACCCCCTCCAGTCCCCATTCGCCTGCATAAAATCATTACACCACGTTATGTATGGGACTCGCTACCATTCACATCAAATGTTGATGGGCATTAAACTTCTACCAATATTCTGTCACATTTAAATATGCCGCTCTTCATTCGATAGGTTATATATCTTCTTATCGCACACAGCATCTCCGAACTTTCTATCCCTTAGAAATAATTTTGAGGTTTCCTGGTACAATACATGCAAAAAAAAGACTCTTGAAAATTGGCACTAGTTCTCACATCGAAACATTGTGAACTGCTCAGTGCGACATATCTCCCATGAAATGAAGAACTGAAAAGTAGTTCCTCCGTGTGTCTGACCTTTCTCGCTCGCACTGAAAAATGGGCTGGAGCATACCCGGCGATATTGATCAATCGATCCAGATGATGACATGGACTTGGCAAAACTGCTGACCCATTCGGAGGCTCACTAATCAATGTGTGCGGGGCGTCTTTCCATGGGCAATGGTCAGGTAGACCTTTCCACAACAAGATCTCGGCTGCGACTAACCCTATCTCGTTACCATCCGACTGACAACAAAAAAACTTCATAATGCATCATACTATTTCGTGCTTCTCATACCTTTTAATAGCTTAAGCAAACTCTTAAACAGTGCTAATTGCAAACCTATATTTGTCATTTAAAACCAAATTTCTAAAGCAAAACTGGAGAATGGTCAAAACACCTGTCCACAGTACGTCGATGACTGGTACATTCACATTTCAAGGCAAAGGGGCCATACAAAAAAATTTCCACTTTTGGAAAAGAGTAAACTAAATGAAAAAGCATATGAAATCTTTCTATCAAGCAAAACTCGTTAACCCACGCCTCGTTCCTAATTTTCTCTGCTCCCAGTACACTCTCGATTGACCCTCGCCCTTGATTGGGCCTGGGAACCCTCTTTCCATATATAGCCGGATTTAAAGGTGCCACAATTCAGTCCTGTGTTGATGGCCCTGTTGTCCGTTTCTCTTGACAAAGTCCTGTTCGCTTCCACGCAGATTAGAGCAGACAGCGCAGCCACAAGGAACTGAGCAACCATGACTCGGCAGTGAGCCGCCGTCATGTACGGCGACAGCTCCAAGCCCAGGGAACAGCACACAGCGCGCATCTCTGCCTCCGCGTCCCTGGATCCGGGAATCTTGCTTGCGAACTAGTTGATGACTCGACCCAGTCCTGCTAACACAAAGTCCGAACACAATTTATTGCAACATCTCAAAATTCAATGACTATCTAACCACGTTAAAGTCCTCTTTTGTCCCCTACAATTCAATCCACAATCTTATTGCCAGTCTCTCAATATAGTTTAAAATTACAACAAAGTTACGCGTATTTATCCACAACACAGGATCAAAACTACAGGACTGCTGTCATGCAACAAACGCTGTAAATACCCGCAATTGCACACAGTGTTCACATTTAAATAATACTCTCCTGTCGCCTCTCCACTTGTGACTAACTAGCCAAATAGAATTCACAGTTGCTCACTCATATAACTACCCCAGCTCTCTATCATCCACAACTCCTACTACGTTCAAACCCACTGTCGGCTATCTCAAACACTTGATATTCGAATGCCATGCGCCCTCATGCTTGCACATTCCAGTCATTATGCTTTACCTCATTATATCACAATCCCATGGCAATGGGGTCCGGGGCGGGGGGGGCGGGCATATTTCTTCTTCTTGGTCCCATCAAGATTTTATAAAGTTCTCAACAACAGGGACCAGACCCACAAAAACTCTAACCTATCCAGCAAACAAAAACAACTACGCTGCCTTTCTCAAATCTTTGGAGCCACTCAACACTCCAAAATACCCTAGCATTAGCAGATTTCAAAACCTACCTTCTAAAACAACTCCTATGTAACGCCACACTAGAACGCCTATAACCACTTCCATCTAACACCCCACACCACTAGCACACCTCGCCCTTTCTTCACAAGAGCGATGGCCTCAGGCACGCGGACTGCTAAAAGCTATCCACAATCATGCACTCCTGTTCAAACACGCTCACTGCACAACAATCCTGGAGCTCCTCTCCAGACGCCCAGGCAGACGCAGGCAACACGCTAAGGCCGCAACACTCTAAGCCGCTTGGCTTGCGCACCCCTCCACCCGTGCCCAGGCCCATTTGTGGCCCTTCTGAGTCTGTTCTCTCATGCGTGCCCCCTTAAATTAAGACATTTACAGTCTCTATTCCCAGCAACCATCTGCTAAACAATCACAATAAAACAATACCCAACCAGCTTGGTCCTCCATGGCTGCTCTTGAATCTAGCATTTACATTTCCTCATTAAAGCATCTTAAACACAAATAAAACCATACTAATACACTCACGATGGTTTCATGCGTGCCTTAACCATAGATTTACGAGTCTCACTAGACATTCCTGTTCACAACAAAATACCACAATACGACACGCTGGGTGGTCACATATGGTGCTTAAACTATGATTTACCCAGTCCTCATAAAACATCTAAAACACACAAATAAAAAACAATCACCACAGATGCGTCATTCCACTGGCGTAGAGACTTAAATAGATTACAGTCTCATAGACACTCTAAAACTCAACATCACCAATACACCTTGCCTGGCGGCAGACACATTTCAGATCTTTCAAAAATCTGTACAGTTATTTGTTAATTTGTAAAATTGCCCCTCGAATTAAAAAAAAAAAACATCTGCTCAGAATTTCATATAATTCACTACATCTTACTACCTGGGTCATACACCTATCACTGTCTACGTTCCATATAATATTGTAACTTCAGTGCCCGCAGACAACAATAACCAGGAACAAAAATTGTAAGTTCACAACAACTTCATTTCTTGGCCCCAATACCTACTACACAAGCTCGCCCTTTCACAATCAAATGTTTTGAATACCTTTTTGCCTATTAAGAATGGCTCTGCGTCACGCCTGACTTTTCTTGGAGGCAGTTCGTACTCCCCTCATATTTAGGCGCTTTGATTGTCGCCCGACACCCCACAGCGCCAGAGCGCATCGAAGTATCGCTGAAAGGATGCCCAAGATACATATATATAGCATAGCATAGCTCGCCGGACGCTGACGGCAGGGCCGCACACAGTGCCGCACAGCTTCAGTACACACGCCCTTCTGATGGTTCCCGGAATGGACCTCACAGCATCTGCTTTAGCCCACTGACCAGTAATCTTACAATTCATATTTAAATACATGCATTTAAATACTCTCTGGTCATATAACACTCGCAGTTACTACAGATCCTGTTGGATGCATACTCACACTATTAGATATACTCTTAGACTGGACACACACTTGGTAGCCCTCCCCCTCCCCCTATTCCAGCCAGTTGATAAATGGCTGAGGACCACAGCTACCCCGTTCCCCACTACATTACCTGCGCGCCTGAATCCCCCTCACGTCCAGCGACTTGGCATGCATGGCTAGGCCAATACATACTAGATAAATACATACCCTTCGGTCCTCGTATCCTCACAGGTCCACGGACATATGCTGCCATCAGCTTGGGAAGAGCTGGGACATATCACTCAACTACCACCTGGCTTGATCCCCCCCCTCTCCCCCCACCGGCTCCACAAAATTGCGATAATGGGCTAGAGACAATACCTACAACTACGCACTCCTGGCTGCATCCCCCCCCACACCTCCCATGGTCATCAAAAATGATATACTGCGTGCTGCAGGGACACCATACGTAACACATACTCACACTGGCTGCATTTCCCCTCGCCCTCTCCACAGGCGTCCACAAAAAACTTGTATAAATGGCGCTGGCGACCAATTTATAACTACACACCTGCGCTGATCCTCCCCCCGTCAGCAGCGTTCGGCCCAATACTATGATGTATCGATGCGGCTGGGACTCCATATACAGTCCTTGAACTATCAGATATCTCGAAAAACACCTGATATTTCAAAATACCCATGCCGTTATGTCGAACCTAATTTGGACCCCCGGTCCGAACACTCACCTATCGATTTCTTAGTATTTTTCACCCTCAATATCCTCAAATTCAACCGGATATCTCAAAACTTTTTCATGCGTCTCATCACCACGCTTCGAGGATAACGAGGTCTGACTGTAAATTACACACCCTGAGCTGACTCCCCAGGTCCCGG
>CAJDSM010002780.1:17324-31683 GCA_903981925.1 Ostrea lurida
GGAAAGGAATTTAATTTAACGTAGAAAATCCAGCGATATAGGGTGGGGTCGGCTTTGTCCTTGATAATAAATAGCCCTTTTTATCAGTACTTTCATTTTCACCGCACCATCCTGCAATAAGTTTAGGAAAGAGGGAAGGGGGGGGGGGTACTGGGAATTTGGATGTCTGTCGGCCGTCTTAAAATGGAATGTTTTCCAGGCATTTAAAGTGTTGAGTCTTCACCTAGAGTTACGATATCAGGCAATGATCACCAGGGATGAAGATGTTCTGATAATTTTGGTCAAAAGGTCAAAGCGTCAAGCGACTTGACAAAGAAGCAATATGGTTTGCGGTTCTAGGAGCATTATCCTTTCTACGCTAGACGTCACCTATCAACATAAGACTAACCCTTGAATGAAGATGTTTTATTTATATTTGGGGTCGAGAAGGTCAAAGGTATCAAGTGCACTGGGACATTCAAAGTAGCAATATGGTTTCTTGGCTTCTTCAGCGATTGTACTTTTCACATCGAAGTATATTCATATCATACATTATATAAACTACCCATTGGGTCGTGAAGAATCTCTATTGAAATTGGGGTCAAAAGATTCAAGCTCCACTGGGCATTAAAAGTGAATATTGGTTTATCTTTTTTTTAATTTTTGAATGGATAACAACACCTTTTGTGAGATGAAAATGATAATCTTGTGTATTTAAATTAGAATATATGCATATTTTTGAAAGATGGTAACATATAACACAACTCTATTTGAGAATTAAAATGCAATATGAGACTCCATGTATCGGGCAATGATATCTCAAGGATGACCGTTAAGGCTGTGGGCCTCTTGTTTAATTACTGAGGAAACTATGACGACTAGGGGTGTGCAAAATACAAATTAGCTATAGCCAGGGGCTAGTGCAGTACAAAGTTACTAGAGCAAGTTATACTTTGGTACTTACCCCCCTCCTTTCGGGTTTTAAAAATGGGTTGGACTTTAGAACATGCAAGTTGAATATAAAAAATTACAATATATAAAGGTTACTTTTTCTTTTATTATGTAATAAATTTGTTTTTAAGGTACTTATGGATTCAGCCTCATGACTTGCCATGTACGATGACACTTTAGTTTCCTATCGTGGGCAAATACATGTTGGGGATTCCTTTTAATCATTTTTTTTTTTGGGGGGGGGGGACATTGTCATCAACTTAACATGATAATAACTCTTTCATTTACCTTACACGGCCAATATAAGCTTCATATGATAATTATATTCTGGTCGGGCCATCGAATGTTTCTTTCATAATCATACCGGTATGGGTATTTGGCAGTGAACTGATTGTGCCATTATTTTACATTTAATATTACACTGGAATAGGAAGCAACAATCTTTGATTTTGTGCAAAGTTATCTGGTTGCAAAAATTTTTTAAGGCTTTTTTTCCTCATGATTTTCATATAGATAATGTTTTGGACAAGTTAATTACGTACGAGAATTGTGGCTATGATTTAATTACAATTACTTTTGTTTTCGAATTGACTAGCACCGACAGGCTACCAATGCATTGGATTTTACTCGGTCCACATGGTAAAATTGTAGCCCCGGACCTCATAAATATAGTAGATTTCTTCAACATATAATAAAACAAATGGGCTGGACACCATAGTCAAGTACATGTCATTGTCACAGTAATTTACACATGTTTGGGCATGATGTAATTTTGAACAGTAATTTACACATACTGGGGACCAATCAGAGTCCATCCTCACGATTGCGTAAGGCATTACACTTTAGGCCCGAAAATACGCCCTTATGATTCACTATCTTCGATTTTCATTCATCTGACTTTCCATAATTTTCTGCTGTGTTTGATTTAATGATATGACAAAGAAGCATTGGTCATTTTGCAGTAATTAGTATTATGCTGGGCTACACTAATTATGTACAATTTCACAATCTACTGTGGAATATTTTAATTCATGGGGCCAGATGGTTATGGGTAACCAAATTTTGCTGTGTGTGGGGATGTAATTCGGGGTAATGATAAAATAATAGCGAATTGGCATAAAATTCATAAAGATTAAATAAAACATGTTCGTGGGGATGTAAAACTTTGGTGGGTAAGAGTTCCCACGATATCCACGAACATTGGGTCCCCCACGACATGGATGATTACAGTATTGCTTCTTCCTTAAAAGAATTTTCATGTGAATTTGCGTCATAGTCATATTCTTGAATTTTGTGTGGGTTTTAACTTGAGGTAAAGCTTGAGGATGCTGCGTGAAGATTTGCATCTCTTCTTTCAGAATGATGGGATAAAATGAGCTGGTCAGTGGACACCAAGCTCCGGCCGGAACAAACGGCTGGGACAAGAAGTGGATTTAAAACAAACCTTGCAGGTATTTATACTTACACTGTTACTTGTAGATAAAAGAATAAGTTTCCTAACAATTTTGATATGGCTCATAACAGAGAATTTTTATATGGTCGATTTGTTGTGAAAATCGGTCGATGACTCTGCAAATTATAATTTCTGGACTAACCTGAATACATATGAACATTTTCATGTTTACTCTCTTGTTGGTCATTTTCTTGCTTTGGAACCGACACACAAGTGGCCAAACATGACCGCCACCTAAATGTAGCGTTGATCCAGTGATAAAAAGAACTTGAGTCTTTCGTTACAGAACACAGAGTTTATTAGCTAAACATTCACTTTCTATTTTGCATTCAAAAGGCCAGATTGAGTTAACTTTAAATGAGTTAATTTTCAATGTTTAACATCAAAAATGAACAAAATTCTTTTTCCGAAATCACGAGTCAGTCCTTTAAGATTCAAGCTACTTTTGTACATCATAGTTCAAGTGTTTATTAGTTCAAATATTGCTTTAATGCTTGGCGAAAAAAACCAAATGATGTACAGTTATTGTGTACTAGTTGAGAAGTTATTTTTTTGTTTGTATAAAGATTTTGATTTGTTCATTCAATTCATAAATATCTAAATTTAACATTTTGATCATAATTTAACATATTTTCTGATGTGGAATTTATGGGTTCAATAATCTGTATTTTGAATAGCTTTCAGTTGAAACCTTAGATATTTTGAATTTTTTGATACTAAGAGAACGTGAGACACTAGTTACATTTGTAGAACTTTTCATACAAAAGTGAAGTTAACCAAAACTTAGCAGTTTTGTTTACTGGTCATTTTTGTCTTATATTTGTCAGAGAGAAATCAATAACATTTGCGTTTATTAGGACCAGTAAGGGAAAAAATATTGATGGAAAGGATATGAATTTTTTTTTATACCATATGTCGATTTCTATTTTCGTTTTATTATTTTAAATAAGGATAATCTAGTATTTGGGTAATGGTGACTCATGAATTAAGTCATAATGGGATTTCTTTTGTCATCTAAAATTGATGCGACATTTTAAAGGAAGGAATATTTTATTTTAGGCAATTTTTAATCGAGAATGAACTAAGACTCGCTGTGGAACGAACTAGTGAAGGAAGGTGAAATCTCTGTCAGTCACAATGATGGACTCATCATAGTGCGGTGTGCTGCGCAGGAAAGGTAGAGGAAATTCAGGAAATAGAAAATTGTCTGCAGGTGCTTGACTTGCATGTCCAATTGTTACTGTATGATATTTAAGTAATGTAGATGGCATTCTGAATAATGTAGATGGATTCTGAAGTAATGTAGATGACAATCTGAAATAATATGATGGCATTCTGAACGTAATGTAGATGGCATTCTGAAATAATGTAGATGGACAATCTGAAATATTGATGGCATTCTTGAAGTAATGTATGATGGCAATCAAGTTTCTAGGCAATAATATAATGATAGATGCTTCTGAATTAAGTAATGTGTGCATTCTGAAGTAAATGTAGATGCATTCCTTGAAGAAATGTAGATGGTTCGTAAGTAAGTGGCATTATCGAAGTAATGTAGATGGCATATCTGAAAGTAATTGTAGATGGCATTCTGAAGTAATGTAGGATGGCATTCTGAAGTAATGTAGATGACAATCTGAACATAATGTTGATGGCAATTCTGAAGTAATGTAGATGACATCTGAATAAATGTAGATGGCATTCTGAAATATTGTAGATATGCATTCTGAGTAATGTAGATGGCATTCTGAAAGTATGTAATTGATTCTTGAAGTGAATGTAGATGACAATCTGAAATAATGTAGATGGCATTCTGAAATAATGTAGATGCATTCTGAAGTATGTAGATTGGCATTCTGAAGTAATGTAGATGGCATTCTGAAGTAATGTAGATGGCATTCTCGCAGATCAGGCATGTGTGTCAACATTTACCTTCTCCATTCCTTTGGGTCGTCCCAACCAATTTCTAGGAGGATGAGATAATCACGTAATTCAATTAGCAATCAGTGATCTTTGTAAGCTCACCATGCAACCAAATCGTTAAATTGTTTTAATTGAAGAACATTTTTAATAATATTGAGTCATATTCATACAATGTAGTATAGGACAGACGGATCATTGATATGTTGAATCTGATAGACTAGATATTTGGATTCAAATATTGCACCCAACAGATCTGTATTATGTGACAGTATTTTCCATTGGGATATCAATTGTTGGACCTTTGAATTTGACCTTTAAAACAAAGATGATTATCTAGCATTGTTACAAAAAGTTCAAAATATATGGTCTTGGAGTTCCATTTGTTGCTAAACCAGGGGCATCAGTGTTCACAAACATATCTGTTTTTGTTTGCATGAGTCTGTTTATGCTGTATATCGGCTTCTCACTGTGATCGTGCGTGCCATCTGTATTGTGCTATTTTTGTTTCCAGTTCGGTTTTACGCATGTGCAGACGCTTCCTTTGGGCGGCAGGTATTTTTGGAATTAGAAATGAAATCATGTTGTTGTGAGACAAAATAAATTAAATTAAAGTTCATGCTATTAGGAAGTTTCTGCAAATAACTTCAAATAAGCAGAATTTGAATATTTCTAAAGATCACCAACCAAGAATCTTAGAATAATAACATTATTTGGTTAAATCCAATTTCCAATCTTTTGGAATCGTTTCCAAAATTTACCTCCAGAACATTTTCACTGTTAAAATATCGAACAGCTACAGAGAAAATATGGGAACGCCAATGGTAAAGACTGAATAAATATTGTTATGAAACTTTTAATTATTTGATTTGAGCTTTATCCCGGGGTTTTATTTCGATTTCCAAAGTTCATTAATAAACAATGAACATAAATTTTGATATTTAGCATATTAATCTTCATTCTTTATATAAAGATCAGAAATTTCGGTTCTCAATTGTGAACAATGTAGGAAAACAATATTTTTGGTACCTAAAAAAATCATTCAAATTACATATTCTTATCCACACCGTAAAAATATTAGCAAGCATCATCATATTATGCTGAATTCTCCAGTAATTTACATAAAATTATCAATATCTCGTTTAAAGCAGGTTAAAGGTAAAAAGAAAGGCAAGCTCGGGTAAAGAGTTAAAGAAAATATCGAATTATGGTCGGCCTATATGTGCGCTCCATAGATTGATTTGGATGAACAAGCCGAACAATGGAGCTCTGCCAATGTTAAGCAAACGCGAAGCAAAACGCAGTTGCAGACCATAGTTTTTGCACAATTTGATATGAGCAAAATTTAATTGTTTTTAAGTGATCCCATTGAGAGATAAGAATAGTAAATGAATGATTTTTTTATACCAAAAATATTGTTTTCCTACATTTGTTCACATTGAGACACCGAAATTTCTGATCTTTAATAAAAGAATGAAGATTAATATGCTTAAAATATCAAAATTTATGTTCATTGTTTATTATATGACTTTGAAATCGAAATAAAAACCCCGGGATAAAGCCAAATCAAATTAATTAAAAGTTTTCATGAAAATATTTATTCAGTTTTACCATTCTGGCGTTCCATATATTTCTCTGTAGCTGTCGATATTTTAACAGTGAAAATGTCTGGAGGAAATTTTGGAAACGATTCCAAAAGATTGGAATTGGATTTAACCAAATAATGTATATTATTCTAAATTCTTGGTTGGTGTATTTTTAGAAATATTCAAATTCTGCATTATTTGAAGTTATTTTGCAGAAACTTTCCAATAGCATGAACTTTAATTTAAATTATATTGTCTGTCCAAACAACATGATTTCATGTTCTAATTCCAAAAATAACCTGCCGCAAAGGAAGCGTTGCACATGCGTAAACGACGGAAAGAAAAATAGCACAATACAATGGGACGCACGATACAGTGAGAAGCGAGTATACAGCATAAACCAGACTCAATGCAGAACAAAAACAAGATATGTTTGTGAAACACTGATGCCCCTGGTTTACAACAAAATGGAACTCCAAGACCATATATTTGAACTTTTTGTAACAATGCTGAGATAATCATCTTTTATTTAAAGGTCAAATTCAAGGTCACAGATCTGATTCCAATGGAAATATCTTGTCACATGAAATACAGATCTGTTGGGTGCAGATATTTTGAATCAACAAATATCTAGTCCTATCAGATTCAACATATCATGATCCGTCTGTCCTATACTACATTGTATGAATATGACATCATATTATAAAATGTTCTTCATTAAACAATTAAGATTTGGTTGCATGGTTGAGCTACAAAGATCACTGATTGGCTAATTGAATTACGTGATTATCTCATCCTCCTAGAAATTGGTTGGGACGACCCAAAGGAATGGAGAAAGGTAAATGTTGACCACCATGCTGATCTGCGAGAATGCCATCTACATTACTTCAGAATGCCAATCTACATTACTTCAGAATGCATCTACATTTATTTCAGAAGCCATCTACATATTTCGATTGTCATCTACATTACTTCAAGAATGCCATTACATTACTTCAGAATGCCATCTACATACTTCAGAAATGCCGTCTACATTATTCAGAATCCATCTACATTATTTCAGCATTGTCATCTACATTACTTCAGAATGCCATCAACATACTTCAGAATGCCATCTACATTACTTAATGCATTACTATTTCAGAATGCCCACTAATTTCATCATCTACATTACTTCAGAATTCCTCAATTAGTCAGTATTTCATCTACATACATGATGCATCACATTCCCAGAATGCCATCTACATTACTTTAAAGCATGCACTTACATATTGAATGCCATCTTACAATTATTTCAAGGAATGCATCTACATTTACTTCAGAATGCACACATTACTACTAGATTAGCAATCTCATTATTGAATGCATTAATTATTCCGATTGCCATCATACATTACTTCAGATGCCATCATATATTATTCAGATTGTCATCATCAATTATTTCAGAATCATCTACATTACGTCAGAATGCCATCATATTATTTCAGATGTCATCTACATTATTCAGAACCATCTACATTACTATCAGCAATGCCATCTACATTAACTTAAAATCATACAGTAACATTGGACATGCAAGTCAAGGCACCCTGCGACAATTTTCTATTTCCTGATTTCCTCTCACCTTTCCTGGCAGCACACCCGCACTATATAGTCCATCATTGACTGACAGAGATTTCACCTTCCTTCACTAGTTTCCGTTCCACAGCAGCTTAGTCATCTCGATTAAAAATGCCTAAAATAAAATATTCCTTCCTTTAAAATGTCGCATCAATTTTAGATGACAAAAGAAATCCCATTATGACCTTAATTCATGAGTCACCATACCCAACATACTAGATTATCCTTATTTAAAATAATAAACGAAAATATGAAATCGACATATGGTATAAAAAAAATTCATATCACCTTTCCATCAATATTTTCCCTTTACTGCGTCCTAATAAACGCAAATGTTATGATTTCTCTCTGACAAATTATAAGACAAAAAATGACCAGTAAACAAAACTGCTAAGTTTGGTAACTATCACTTTTTATGAAAAAGTTCTACAAATGTAACTAGTGTCGGTTCACTTCTCTTAGTTATCAAAAAATTCAAAACTATCTAAAGGTTTCACTGAAAGCTATCAAAAACAGATTATTGAACCCATAAATTCACATCAGAAATATGTTAAATTATTGCAATAATTGTTAAATTTAGATATTTTAAATTGAATGAACAAATCAAAATCTTTACTACAAACAAAAAAATAATTCTTCAATAGTACAAATAACTGTACATAATTTGGTTTTTTTTCCCAAGCAATTTAAAAGCAATATTTGAACTAATAAACACATTGACCTATGATGTACAAAAAAGTAGCTTGAATCTTAAAGGACCTGACTCGTGATTTTCGGAAAAAAGATTTTTTCATTTGATGTTAAACATTGAAATTAACTCATTATAAAGTCTACTCAATCTGGCCTTTTGAATGCAAGAATAGAAGTGATAGTTTAGCTATTAAAACTCTGTGTTCTGCTAAACAACAGACTCAAGTCTTTTTATCACTGGATCACACGCTACATTTAGGGTGAGCGGTCATGTTTGCCACTTGTGTGTGCGGTTCCACAAGCAAGAAAATGACCAACAAGTAGAAGTAAACATGAAATGTCATATGTATTCATGGTTAGTCCAGAAATTAAATTTGCAGAGTCATCGACCGATTTTCACACAAATCAGACCATATAAAAAATTTCTGTTATGAGCCATATCAAATTGTTAGGAACTTATTCCTTTTATCTAAAGTAAACCAGTGTATAATAAATACCTGAGGTTTGTTTTAACCACTTCTTGTCCCAGCCTTTGTTCGGCCGGAGCTTGGTGTCCACTGACCAGCTCATTTTATCCCATCATTCTGAAAGAAAGTGCAAAATCTTCACGCAGCATCCTCAAGTCTTTACCTTCAAGTGTAAAACCCACACAAAATTCAAGAATATGACTATGACGCAATTCACCATTGAAAATTCTTTTAAGGAAGAAGCAATACTGTGAATCATCATGTTCGCTTGGGGACCAATGTTCGTGGATTCGTGGAACTCTACCCACAAAGTTTTACATCCCCACGAAACATGTTTTATTTTTAATCTTTATGAATGTTTATGCCAATTCGCTATTATTTATCATTTACCCACGAATACATCCCCACACACCAGCAAAATTTTGGTTACCATAACATCTGGCCCCATGAATTAAAAATATTCCACAGTAGATTGTGAAAATTGTACATAATTAGTGGTAGCCCAGCAAATCTAAATTACTGCAAACATGCCAATGCTTCTTTGTCATATCATTAAATCAACACAGACAGAAAATTATGGAAAGTCAGATGAATGAAATCGAAGATAGGAATTCATAAGGCGTATTTTCGGGCCTAAAGTGTAGCCTTACGCCAAATCGTGAAGTGTGGTCAGCTCTGCTTGTACCCCAGTAATGTGTAAATTACTGTGTCAAAATTACATCATGCCCAAACATGTGTAAATTACTGTGAACATGACATTGACTTGATATGGTGTCCCAGCCATTTGTTTAATTATCATGTTGAAGAAATCGTACTATATTTATGAGGTCCGGGGCTACAATTTTACATGTGGACCGAGTTAAAATCCAATCATTGGTAGCCTGTCGGCTTAGTCAATTCGAAAACAAAATAATTGTAATTAAATCATAGACCACAATTCTCGTACGAATTAACTTTGTCCAAAACATTATCTATATGAAAATCATGAGGAAAAAAAGCCTTAAAAAATTTTTGCACAGATAATTTTGCACAAAATCAAAGATTGTTGCTCCATTTCCAGTGTAATATTAAATGTAAAATAATGGCACAATCAGTTCACTGCCAAATACCCATACCGGTATGATTATGAAAGAAACATTCGTATGGCCACCAGCAATATAATTATCATATGAAAGCTTAATTGCCGTGTAGGTAAATGAAGAGTTACTTTTATCATGTTAAGTGATGACAATGTCCCCCCCCCCCAAAAAAAAAAATGATTAAAAGGAATATCCCCAACATGTTTTTCCCACGATAGGAAAATAAAGTGTCCATCGTACATGGCAGTCATGAGCTGAATCCATAAGTACCTTAAAAACAAATTTATTACATAATAAAAGAAAAAGGTAATAACTTTCTATATTGTAATTTTTTATATTCAACTTGCATGTCTAAAGTCCAACCCATTATTTAACAGACCGAAAGAAGGGGGTTAAGTACCAAGTAGTAACTTGCTCTAGTAACTTTGTTACTGCACTAGCCCCTGGCTAGTAGCTTAATTTTTTTATGCACACCCCTGAGTCGTCATAGTTTCCTCAGTAAATTAAACAAGAGGCCCACAGCCTTAAACGGTCACACTGGAGATATCATTTGCCCGATACATGGAGTCTCATATTTGCATTTTTAATCTCAAATACGAGTTGTTTTCATAGTTACCATCTTTCAAAAATAGCATATGATTCTAATTTAAATACACAAGATTATCATTTTCATCTCACAAAGGTGTTGTTATCCATCCAAAAATTAAAAAAAGATAAACCAATATTGCTACTTTAATGCCCCAGTGAGCTTGAATCTTTGACCCCAATTCAATAGAGATTCTTCACGACCCATGGTAGTTTATTAACATGTATGATATGAATTGACTCGATGTGAAAAGTACAATCGCTGAAAGCCAAGAACCAATTGCTACTTTTGATGTCCCAGTGCACTTGATACCTTGACCTTCTCGACCCCAAAATATAAAAAGAACATCTTTCATTCAAGGGTTAGTCTATAATGTATGATATGGTGACGTCTAGCGTAGAAAGGATAATGCTCTAGAACCTGCAAACCAATTGCTTCTTTGTCAAGTCGCTTGACGCTTTGTACCTTTTGCCCAAATTGATACAGAACATCTTCATCCCTGGTAGATCTATGCCTGATATCGTTAACTCTAGGGAAACAACACTTTAAATGCCTGGAAAACATTCCATTTAAGCGGAACCGACAGACATCCAAATTCCCGTACCCCCCCCCCTTCCCTCTTTCCTAAACTTATTGCAGGGAATGGGTGGTGGGTTATACTGTAAAGGGCTTTAATTTCGCGGGGCAAAATTTCGCGATTTTTATTTTTAGAATTTTGCGATGGTTTAAATTTTGCGATAGTAAATATTCTAAGCTAACAAATTATACCCAAATACATTGAACAGTACTTTCGCGATGTTTTTATTTTCGTGATAGTTGATATCATCGCGAAATATAGCGAAATAAAACCCATGCGAATATTTCCCCCTTTAACAGTAATTAAGATAAACAGGCTTCCAATGTTTCAGATTATAAGAAGCAACTACTGGACATGTTTTTCAAATGTTTACATATTTAAAAAACCAAAACTAATGTACGCCGTTTGGCCCCGTCCTGGGGTCAGACCCCTACCGCCGGGAATCATCCAATTTACAAAACTTTTGTTAGACGCCTTCCCTGCGTCTACATCACCCTGCATTTAGTTTCCTCTCAGGCATGTGCGGTGTAAAGAAGAGATTTTTGAAAATTGGTCACTTTTGGGCATTTTTTGCCCCTCCCCCATGGGCCCCAGGGGGGCAAGAGACTGAAATTTGAAAATTTATGTTTCAATCCTTGTCCAAAAAGAATGCTTAATACGCCAAATTTGAAAGAAATTGGACTGGTAGTTATCAAGAAGAAGTTTAAAAATGTTCAATTGTTAAACGCAACGACGCACAACGCACGGTGACGGACGAAAACCGATTGCAATTGGTCACCCTGAGTTTACTCAGGTGACTAAAAATAGGGCACTGCCAAGCCGGTACATGATACGCCCGCATATATTATTATCCAAGAACCTAACTCTTTAAAAAACACGAGTTTAAGGATTAAAGGAGGAGTGCAAAAAACAAAGGTATTATTGCGTAGAAAATCCTAAGTCCAGGACCCTAACTCCTTTAAAAAACATTGGACAGCACTCATCTTGCAATATGCACATCTCCACATTGTGATAATTTCTTTGTACCAAGTTTCATCAAATCACCCAGGATTTAGGAGTAGTGCAAAAGACAAGTATGGAAAATCTAAGTCCAAGGCCCTAACTCCTTTAAAAAACATCGGACAGCAACTCCTTTGCAATTATGCACAACTCTACATTGTGATCTTCTTTGTACCAAGTTTCATTAAAATAACCCCAAGGGTTTAGGAGGAGTTGCGAAGAACAAAAGTAATTTGCAATAGAAATGCCTAAGTCCAACGGCCCCCTAACTCCTTCAAAAAACATTGGACAGCACCCCTTGCCAATATGCAATCTGCAACATTGTGATCTTTCTTTGTACAAGTTAAATTCAAAATCCCTCAAGGGTTTACGAGGATTGCGAAGACAAATTGAAAAGGGACAGAACAGACAGACAACAGCGGTATAGCAAATACACCCGCTTTTTAGAGCAGGCGTATAAAAAATCTTTAAAGAACTTATGGGTGCTAATTAAATTTGTGATAAGAACTACTTTCGATTTATGTCTCAGCTAACAAGGTTTGCCTGGAAAAAAGAATATTTTAGAAACCTAAACCTGTATCTTTCTTTCTAAACATTTTTGGCATAATTTTTTTGTAATTGTGGGGTATTACAGAATGGAGACAGAAAATGCTTGCCATTCCTCACAAATCACATTGTTGTTTAAACAGAAATTTTATTTAAAGCGAGTATGAGTTTTGTATGATTTTGGTAGGCTAAAATAAATGTGTTGATTTCCGCTAACCCGACCGACCTAAACATTTTTATTTGAATTTTTGAGAAAATTCTTACTTTTCTGATAAAATATATTCCTAGTCCCATGATTTCTGTTTAGTTATATTGTGTCAACATGTGAATGTTGTACTCAAAACAAAACTACACGTATAAAATTCAATAGAAATTCCATAATTATAGATCATATAATCATAATGAATCAGTAGGTGTACGATGACTTTATTGTTGGAATTTTTGTTCGCCTAACTATTGAAAATAAAATTTCAAATAAAATGTATTCCTACCTACCTACCTAATTTTTTCTGGTATGTTTAGTGGAAACAACTATTCTTATTTTTGGCCTAACTCGTCACATCATTTTCCTTGATTCACCAATTTATTTTATCCCGTGTTACAGGATATGGTGAATTATCCAAATCGATACAGATCACAAAGTTTTATTTGAAATTTTAGAATGTTTCAATCATAAAATGGTGTTTAGTCTCAAAATAACAACTTTTCCTCAAATTTGTTTTCCTGAACTGTCAAATCTATAAAAGAGTACAAGAGTATCCAAATATTATAATATAGATAAAAGTGTTGCAAATTTGAAACATGAAGTGGAATCCTCCTGTTTTTCCATGGTTTTTGTCAATAATGGTGTTTTAGCCTCCAAAATAACCATTTTCCCTTCCATTTTAATATTTAAATGTGTCATATCTGTTACAGGACACATAAAATATCCAAAATAAGAATACAAATCAACAGATTTCCACTCAAACCATGGATTTGAATTACAATTTCTATTTTTCGAAGAATTTTCTTCTAAATCGTATTTTACCCTCTAAATACATAGCTTTTCCTAATTAATATTTTCCCCTTATTACATGTGACTATATTTAAATGATACATCAATGTAATCTAATTTTATGACACAAATCAAAAAATTCAATTGAAACAATACCGGTAATATTTTATTCCAAAATTTCAGTTTTTGAAACGATTTTTACTTGATAATGATGCTTTAGCCAAAAATAACAGCTTTCTCATCAATATAGTGTTTTAACCTGTCATATCTGTTTAAGGGATACGTAAAAACTATCGATATATCATACAACTTAAGAAGTTCAATAAGAAACATAAGTGTTTAATTAAAAATTTTCCAGTTTTTAACGATTTTTAATAACTAAGTGGTGTTTGGCCCCCAAATACAGCTTTCCTCAATATATTTTTTCTAAACTTTTGACATGTGTTTGGGACATATCAAAACTATCATAAAAAAGGAAAAGAAACCTTTTGTTGCAATTAGTTCCCATTTCGACGAAAAAATTTTCTATTTCTACTGGACTAAAATTCATCATTATTATGCTTCTGTTAGCTTCTTCCTATATAATCACTATTCCACCATTTTCGCATAGTGTTCTTGAATTACGTGCGACCGTGCAACTATTGCCAAAATAGTACTCTAGCACTATGCCGAAATACGAGAAAGAAAATAAAACTTGTATTAACGCCTGACGCAGGAGTCGAACTAACGACGTCGCGGTTGGTGGTCCACAGCATTACCGACTGAGCTAACGCAAGGCCCATGAGCATTGAGACGTTATTTTATTATAAGTTAACAATTGGTCTCCAGTTCTAAATACCCGTTTTAACAGAATTTAAAATCAACTTTTACTTGTAATGCTGGTAAATTGTAAAGCATTCTATGGATGATTAT
>CAJDSM010002781.1:0-13584 GCA_903981925.1 Ostrea lurida
ATACTAGGATGTGGGACATGGGTCGTTGGAATCCAACGCATCCAGAAAGTACATACGGCTTTAGACTTTAATGAGTACCGCTGCCAATAGGCAAATGTTTATTCTGCGGACATCCGACTCCTACTTTATGCAAGATACCTGCTTGGCCGGTTATCTGCCGCTTTATGCTTTAATCGGCATATCATTTGACTCCAATTGATCCTGCCTGGCACGCTTCCAGGACAGTGGTGTCAAATAGTTTTTGCATAGTTTATTTGGCTTAGTACATGTAAGCTTTATCAGGATTAATTTCCCTATGCGATTAATGTCAGCTTGATACGTCCAGAAATTGATGATCTTAGTGTTTAAAGCAGTTCAGTACTCTTTGTTTCTCGGATTTCATTTTAGTTTCTTGTTCTGTTTCAACTGCCTTGCATGTAACTTGTTTCATAGATCCCTGTTGGGCCGGTATCTATTTTGCACATTTTGCAAGTTGACATGAGGTATAAAGACTCCTGCTTGGGCCGGTGTCTTTCTAGCATTTCATTACCTTGTACCTGTATGAAAATACAAAAGTTTGAAAAGCATGGGATATGTCTTTTAAATTGATCGCCTGCTTAGGCCCGTATCTATTATTTGCACATTTTTTGTCTGAAGACTCTGCTTGGGCCGGTGTCTTTCTCGCATTTTATTACTTTACGTTCACAGTTACTAATAGCTGGTGATCAACTCAGACTCTCATCTGCCGTATTAGTGTCAGTATAATTCTGAATGTTCTGCTAGGATAGGGTTACGGTAATATCCGGGTCATGATGTTTGTATTCTCTTGCCAATGCTTTGCTTTTTGTGGGGTAGCCGGTGTCCTATTAGCATTTTATTACTCTTACGTTCACAGTTACGTGATTGCAGTGATCAAGTCAGACTTTCTGCTGTTGTATTAGTTTCAGCACAATTATGGGGTGCTCGATTAGCGATAAGTCTAGTTATCTCCGAAGTTATAGGTATAGCAGGGTCATGATATTTGTATTTCTTGCCAATGCTTGGCCTTTTGTAGGGTAGGAATATTCATCTTCACTAGGGAAGACTCACTTTCCTTGTGGGACTGTTGACCCTTACAAGGCCAAGTTGGTGGATTTTTACCATAACTTTACATTTGTATTTTTGTACTTTGAAATTTTCTAGTCATACTCTTTTCTAATTTTGTACTTTACATGTATTTTGTATACATATTTGTATTGTAATTTACATGTATTTTGTTATACATGTTTGTATTGTAATTATACATGTATTTTGTTATACATTGTTTTTGTTTGTAATTTACATGTATTCTGTGTTAATAACATGTTTATTGATTAACATGTATTTTGTTATACATGTTTTATTTGAACTTAAATGTATTTTGTTTATACTGTTTTTATTTGACTTACAATGTATTTTGTTATACTGTTTGTATTCTTTTATAAGAAATTTTATCTCAGTATTGAGTAAATATATCTATTTATGTCTTTTTAATATTCAACTTACGACCATGGTCTTTTTATTGAACACCTGCTTTTATTTTCAGTAAAAATGAAACATGGTTTTCATATGTTGTAAACAGTCATTCAAAATATTACTATGTTAAACACCACTTTGGTTCTACATACAAATACTCTGAAGTTGGTATTTAAAATATTGAAGTCACTTAGTGAAAATTATCTACATGGTTTTTGTTTACCTATATTGAATATGCTCGTATACGTTCCGTTTAAGGCAGATTTTTTCAAGTTCATTCTGAACACAATTAAATAGTTTCTAGTGTTTCTCACATCTCATTTTGTTTTAAACATGGTATTTTCTGTGAAGCAATCTTTATGTAAATAAAAACAAGGATCGATACTTGTTTACATAGCAAAGCAACAAATGATGTTCAAATTTTTGCTGACAATCAGAAATACCATAAGTGAGCATTGTAAACATTAAAAATGAAAATCTAAACATTTTTAGCTCAAATAGTGTTCATGCCCCTTTAATTTGGTACAGACGCTTAAAACTCTATCACAGAAATGATACATGTAAGTAAATGAAGTCGTGTAGTTTTCTCTTTAATGCTTGTCACATTGTGGAAATAAATGTAATGTTGACAATTTATTTGTTGTAATCGCTGAATTACGTTTTACTTACCTGGTAAACATCATTTATCCTGTTTTACCGAAACATGAAGTAATTTCATACATTTTGGGACAACCTAAACATGTATTTTCTCTTAATTGCAGGAAAATGTTATCTTAATACCTTCATTGCATTTTTTTATGTTCTCTATGTTACAGGTAGTAACACAAAGACCTGCTGTGATGCAGAGCAACTCAATACAATGGAAAAGAATATGGAACTCATTCGCCAATTGTTCTCCAGATGTCCATCTTGTCTTCACAATTTTATGAACATATTTTGTCAAATGACATGCAGTCCAAAACAAAGCACCTTCCTTAAAGTAACCAGTGTCGAAAATCACTCAGTTCGTTCCTTGAATTACGTCATATCTCATGATTTTACGTATGGAATGTTCAATTCTTGCAAGAATGTTGAACTACCTAGTGCAAACGACAAAGCTTTGTCAGTTATTTGTGGCAGATCAGCCAAGACTTGTACACCAGGAAATCTTTTAGATTATATTGGTTCTACATCAAGTGGGACCAGGCCATTCGACATTTCGTTTATCATATCGAACAAAAATGTCACCATAGGTGGGGAGGTTTATTACCCAATGAACCAAACAACCTCACGTTGTTTAGACACGTGTTCAGTGAGAGACTGTGGGTATCTACCTAAACCACGCCCCTGTCCCAATGGTTCCTGTTTTGATGGACATGTAAGGTACACGCTTATTTCCAATAAAATAATTGTTCCAGTATAAAATTAGTTACTTGGATATGAATTGCAGATGTCGAAATTAACAGCATTTTGTGTTCGTGGTAACAATATTCCTCTTGATGTGGAAAACAGTGTTTCTAAGTCAGCGTTATGCTTTTGTATTTGAATATTTTTCATTCTGTCGCAGGCCAATTTACAGGGAAGAGCAGATAGTTGTAACTCGTCCACATAACGACACTGTCGTCACACACCGCTTACCCGCGCCTTCAACTGAAACCGTTAAATACACGTCACTGTTTGACAAGGAGTTCCTACATATTGTAAGTTAACTTTTTTTCATTTTCAGTTTGTATTCTAATCATGGTTGAATATTAGCATAGATTTATCACACACTTGGTAATAATTACACCGATTTTGCATTGTGCGATACAGATGACGTCATGATGACGATATCAACGATTGGTCCAAAAACCCATATGGCACACACGTGCACAAATAAGTTCATGTATGAAACTGGAAATTATGCATTCGCTATAAAACAACCAAGGTGTCAAAGTTTTGCCCATGTTAAATCAATATATCAAGGATTTGACAATGGTGATTCAATGTATCAAAGTTTTTACCATTATAGAATATGAAAGTACTTTAAAAGGTTTTTTTTTTTAGAGTAAATCTTTGTATGAAGGTTTTTACCACGGAAAAGCAATGTATCAAAATACTCTCTGATGTACCTTTAAAATGCAAATAATGATGACAATACATGTAAATGACAAATAAACCCGATAGTGATATAAAAATACGATTATCTAAAATAACATCCTATTTCATTTTAAAAAATTAAAAATCACCCTCAAGCCTAAAACATAATATTGTATGTTTACAATTCTTAAGTATATGATAAGTAGAAAATATTACATGCCAACATTCATATCATACACGTACCTCTCGAGGCCCCATATCATCCCGATAATTTTTTGTCACACTAACTATTAAAACTGGTCACATAGATGTATGGGGAGGGGGGTGTTCCTAAAACAGATATCGAAGGCTGTGAGTCCCAGAACCATTACACTTTAAAGTTGATACGTCATGAAAAGAGGTGTGTTACGACGCCAAAGTAGGTCACTGTGGCATCGTTTTCTTATTCCACTTGTATGTATTTGTTCATGCAAACATAGATAGGTATATGTTAATCTTTTCTGTAATTTTGAATTTCGAATTCAGTACACCACAATACTAGAACAAAGTAAAAATTGGCATTTTTTAAATGCATGGGTTGTAAATATATCTATTGTCATAAATTAGATTTTGTTAAAACATTAATCCACTAAAATACTTTTATTCCTCATATGCAACATAGGTACATGTATCTCGGTCAAGTTGAAAAGTAAAATATTTCATCCAGATCGAATGCAATGCATTGAGAAGAGTAGTTTTATCACGGACAAAATATCATTAAAGAAATATATATCCAGTGTATTTCGTTTAATAATAATCAAAATTCTTTTCATTTAGCTTTTAGATTTTCAAGACAGGATAAAGAATATTACCGTGCAGTATGAAAATCAGCTGATACGGTTAGAGGATATATGCTACAGACCAAATGGACAAGATTGTGCCGAAATTGGTATACTTGAATACTGGCAAAATAACCACAAGGCTATAGAAAAGGTGAAAATGGATGCATTTGGATTTTTCATCTTGGCAGACTACCTGGATCATTTATCAACATGCGCTGCGTAAGTGTACAATTTGAAAATGTGGATAAATCTTTGCGACAGCACTTCGTCAATCTTACAAGTCTTTTAGGTAGTCTGGGTATACTCGGGTGACATACAACAATCTGCTCTTGCCAGTCATCATGTGCGATTCTATCACTGTTTTGCAAAGATCAAAGTAATGCCGCGGTCATTATTCTGTGATATACCTTCATACGTCATAACTGATGGAGAGATAATTGATACACATCTCGATCATGTTGGAGTTTGTGTTTTGCTAATACAACAATAATAATTTAATTTTGTAATCATAAAAAGTAATCATATATGATGCAAAACAATTTATAAATGACTGTAGAACATTTACCGTTCATTATAAGTCAATCGTCCTCTTTCCGAGGTGGATACACATGCAAGCAAATATGTCGATGCACATTTTTCTTGGGCTGTGTATTAAAAGCAGTTGATAAAATCAGTCAACATCAAACTAAATACTTGAAATACTTGTTTAAAAATAGATTTAATATGCCATACCATCACAACTTTTCATTTAGGCTTTGTCCGTTTCGCAAACTGTCATGATGTCACTGCGACCCGTTCTGCTGTATGTAAAGGCAAATATAACGAAAGTGATCAATCTAGTAAAATCCTAAATAGAATACAAAAACAAGAGTTGGGCAAACACGGACCCCTGGACATACCAGAGGTGGGAATCAGGTGCCTAGGAGAAGTAAGCATCCCCGTGTTGACCGGTCACACCCGCCGTTGAGCCCATAGTCGTGATTCAGGTAAACGAAACAATTCGTTAGTCAATCAGTGTGTGAATAACTTGCCTAACAATGGTTATGAAGCACATCAGACAGCAGTTTAACTCAATGGCAGGTTCATATTGGTAAACTAAATCGTTTATAACGACCATAGATTTTACGAAAATGCTGCCTTTAAACGTGACAAGTTGAACCCCTGCGACAACAACTTGTCTGTAAGTAGCCTGCCTCGATTCAAAAAACTCATTCGTACGCAGGACAAGCTCTTGGCGTATCGAAAAAAAGTTGATGAGACATTAACACACCATATGCAGGTGATGATGGAATATTGCTACATCAAAAATATGGAAGTTGACGATGGAGAAGCTGAAATCGTCCCTTTTGTCATAAAGTTGAGTAGTTAGTCTGCCTCTTAATGTCAATGTTTCAATAAAATTTCCAAGTACGAGCAGAACATGGAAGACTCTGTGGTGTCCTTTATTCTAGTTCGTTGAGGATATATTGAATCGATCATTATGAATGGAAACCATTATTATTGATAGATAAAACGTCATCAATATATCGAAATTTCGAATTAAAGCCACCGCTAGATATTTCTTCTTTTCTGTAGAAGCTTTTTTGAATTAATTCTGCCTCATAAGAATATAAAAATAGGTCAGCCAATAAGAAGGAGCACAACATTCGTGCGCCATAGGAATTCGAACAGACTCTTGCGAAGAACTGATTGCCAAAACTACAAAGATATCTCTGTCAATTGAAGAACTCCAGCATTGCTTTAATATCCTCAACTTCTCAGAGTACTTGTGTGTAGAATCAGAGTTGGAGTTTAACAAACTATTTTTGAATGGCTGATCACTAGATAAGATATTTTCTTTTTCCATTTTTGTTAAAAGAGGCAACTGTCTATAATGTTACAAAGCCTTGTCTTTACTTTGGTCATGCGGAATGGTCGTGTAAGTGTTTGAAAGATCATTATGTTTTGGTGTTGTAGATATGTGAAAGGTTTTCCGGCGAATTTCAAAATTCACTAAGGAAGTTCTTTAGAGTTTTTTAGAATCCACATTTGATTTACACCACTTCTAGTATATGTAGTTGCACAATACGTCTAGAGTTGCTCCTTGACAGCTGTCAATATTTTCGTGAGGAGTAAAGACAGGGGCTTGGTGGAACATTTACTAGATCCAGTAATATATCTTTGTTTTTAAGGATTTTTTATGAAGTTTTGGAATCCAGTATAGGTACGGTAGTTCATATTCTTCCGTCCCATTGACTGGGATATAAAATGTGTTTAAAACTGACGCATGATTTTGAAGAAAAGTTTTTTGATGGATCGCTTGATTTCACACAAGCTTACAAACTACCTGATGGTTTTGAGCAGAGAAGCCTTTACAAACTTGTAAAATTCATTGTCCTTAGGTAAAGGGTGTCTGATAGATATCTTTGTAACTAAAAATGAGTAAACATAAATCCTCCTGTGGTTTGCATTGTTTTATCAGAGGGATAATATTTGACAGGTTTCTTTGAAGAATAGCGTGAGTGCCTCACTATTAATGATTTCATTGTATTTGTAGATATCCCCCAGCTTATGACTTTAACCTAAACATGTCATGTCTTTCCACTGCAAATCAAACCATAAGCCCCAACATGGTCCTCGCGGGTTATGGAGGTAAGTTTAACGCAATGTGTTTAGTTGTGTGCTACACTTTTATACCTTACGGTGTGGGTATAAACGCAAGAACACTTTTTCATATTTTAATTTTTGTGGTAAAGTTTTCACATGAATGAAAGGAAATGTCAATAGACTTATTGATACATTTTTAAAATCATATACACACGAATCATTTGTTTTCTTTCAGCAGGCAATGGAGTAGAATATTACAATAGCTCCACTGCTTTCGTCACTACATTTTTGGTGCAGAACTACCAGGATGATCGTATGAATGCAGTAGCACGAGCATGGGAGGCAGAGTTCAGAAACTTTGTGGAAACCTTCCCTAAAACCAATATGACAGTTTCAGTTAATACACCTACCTTCTAATGAATATTCATGTTTTAACGCCTACATTCTAACGAATATTCATGTTTTTAACGACAATGATCACTATCGCTACGAATTTACAAATATTGCTCGAAACATCAGTCATGAAGATGATACAACATCCACGAATTTCACTAAAAGCTAACGCTAAATACTCTCGATATGAATGCGAAGCGCTCTTGCACACAACGTTTGTCAATATATTTATCTAGTGCATGTATGTTTGGACACGAGTTGTAGGTGCTTGACCCTTCTTTATTACATGAATTATCGGTAGTATTTTGTTCAAATTTGATACTTAGAATTCAGTAAACAAGTATAATTTCTGAGAAAAGTGTATCATTTATGTGCTTTTTGAAAATGTCTCAAGGTGTTATATTTGGCATAGCCACAGTCTTTTTACGTTTTCAACAATAGTTAGCGATTCAGCGCCAAAAAAAAGAAAATAACGGAAACCGTACATGAATTTGAATGTGGATGTACAGGTTTTATATTTATTTATCTCAGAACAGTGCAATGAAAACAGGAAAACATGACTACTTGATTCTTTATTTTTGGTGCTGATTAGCATAAATGATTTTACATTTTAAAAGAAATGAAAATAGAAAAGTTTAACAAACTGATAAAAGTGGTAAAATATATACAAACATTCCAAATTTACCGCATTCAACAAATTCATAGCATAAGTGAAATCAAGATCGTATGACCGGTCGACAGGGGATCCTTACTCCTAGACACCTGATCCCTCTGCTGTATCCAGGGGTCCAACGTTTTTGTATTATGTTTGGGACATAAGCGATTGACCACTGTTCATTATCTTTGCCTTTTCATACATCAAAATATACCCAAATTACCGAAACTTACTTTGTGAAAACTATTGCTTGATACACACAAACTGAGGAGTTCCTAAACGTAAAAAATGTGATAAACTTTGGTAATTAGAAGAGTGCACAGTAAACGTAATGACGTAAAATCGCTCAAAACGAAAGAACAAAGAAGTAACTTGACGTAGAAAACTGACGGTCATCACACAACATAATATACAATATGATAAACAATGCAGTGGAATGAAATACACTGTGTTGTCAAATTACATCACTGAAATTTGATTGAATAAATGATCATTGACTAGATAATTTGTATAAGGAACTGAAAAAGAAATAAATCAAATACGAAACATGCCGCGCTAAATGGCTTCTTTTCAGTTATAACCAGATACAGGATTCAGGTATGCAACTTTCACTGGATCCTCGTAACTTGAAGCGAATGTGTCCTCAATGGTAACGTATTCATCTGAGACCGGTCGTTCCGGTATGTTACTGCATGTCATGTTACTGCCTGACAAGTATCCGCCATTTCTGAATGTTAAGTAAGAATTGTCATCCGCTACAGACGATCGCTGATAAACGTATCTACAAAACAACATAGTAACATTTCAGATATGGATCAATCGATCGATAATGAGGAAGGGGGGGGGAGGGCTATCAGATAAGTGTTCACAAGATGTTTTACACTCTCTATTCCTCTTAACTTTAAGGAAAATAATTGGATCCTCCTGTAATGACTATATACATTTCTACAAATGACAATGAAGCATTGTGCAAAGTTTCAAGTCTATCTAGACTACATGTAATAAGCAATATGGAGGGTGTGTTCATAAGCTCTTATGCATCTTTCACCCCTACTAGATCTACCATAAGTAAACAATTGGATCCTCCTGTCCTGGCAATATGCACATCTAAGCCATACAGGTGGAGAAATGGTAGAAAGAATGATGACATACAGCTGGACAGAACGCTTAAAACAATGTCTCCCCTAACGTGATTCATGTAGGGGAATTTTGGGTTTAGGATTATGGGACCTAGTTCCGTTTTCTTGAGTCCTTTCTCTATTCTCCCTCCCTCGTTTTTCTCTCTTTTCTCTTCCTTTCCTTCCCCTTCCCCTTTTCACACCTCCTTCCCTTTTTTCAATTCCTTTCCCCAATGTTTTTGTACCCTGGGTTCCCATGCACTTTGAAGTAAGTTTGTTAGACACAATCTAATGGAATAGAAAATAATTTGAATGCTCTATAGACTATTGATATGATATACAAAATATAGTTTTAAACAACGTATATCACGTTTGCATTACTTAAGCCGTTAATGCTTGCAACTACATTGGGGGATGGTGATCAAAATAAGAGGCCTACGGTCACCTGGGTACCAAGAAGTGTTCTTTACCGTCGTGGAATTAAGGACGAATAATACATCGTCATAATGGCTGACTTCCTATTGTACATTGAATATAAATATCACCAATAAATTATAGCATTCGAGTCTTGCAAAGATTTTCCTTTTTTCAAATTACTTTCTATTGAAACTGTGTCTTTCACAAAATGCGGTACATATGACACTTTCCAATTTCAAAATATTATTGTACGTATCCTATTGTCAAATTTCTGTGGTGTGGCATTTCTCCTTAATCAGATGATAAATGGGAGTGTACCTATTGGTTTTGTTGATTTTGACAGTTCAAATTGACCGCACCATCTTTAGACCTTTCTAAAGGTTTGATTTCACACCAGGTAACTCTATTGAACACATTACATGTCCTTATCATCGGACGTTGGATTACAAAACCTATACTCATGATGTTTAATAAATTTTACATGAAAGAATGACTGGGATATCGTCAAACCAGTGTAAAACACAAGTCATAATATATCAATACTCGCGATCGAGCATTTTCAAAATTAACTCAATCACACGAACGGGGAAATTTTAGAATTTGGAAACTCATTAGCTTGCTTTATGCAAGTGTGTTACTTGAGTTCTGTAACGTAAATATTGAGGGTAGATAATTGCTGAACTTATGCATTAACACAAACATGAGATTTATCTTAATGCCACTAAGTTCGTTCGTACATATTGAGTACTTCACTATTCTATGTAGGATACTTCAATGTTTAGCAGTTCTTTATGTTCTGTATAGCGATTCTCCTAAATACAAGGTGGTATGAAGTAAGAATTGCACACACACCCTCCCCCTTCTACATACACACAAATCCTACATATATGATCAATGTCGATTCCTGCAAAGCCTAAATCAGGAAAAAGGGGATGTGTGACTTCAGAAGATTTGTATAATTTTGAACAATTACAGACGGAAACAGATAACATAAGGTCAACAGAGTGAATTTGGATTCAAAGATATTCAGTTACATTAATTGTTTTGTTACATCCCTTCCCACATATTTTACCTATATGGTTTTCTTTTTATGTAACACGCAACAGCAACTATTACAATTATTAATATAATAGCACCCGCAATCGATGATCCAATATAAATGTAGGTTTGAACACCGTCGCCATTTAGCTGTGCAGTTGTGTTTTCTGGAATAAAATTATAAAACAACAATTAAAATCACAATACCAAGGATCTAGATTCACAAATTGGAGAAAATGCACCAGGAAAAGTCATGAAATTGACAAAATTGAAGATTACGATTATCAACACGTACGGGGTAGTTTGCACACAGATGTGGTGCCTATCTATATTCCAGGATCTTGACTTTGTGCACACTAATTGTGGAGAGACAGCTACGAAGTTCTTTGCACAAAGGACCTCACATTGTTCTCCGATCTCTCCTCCACAGGATGCAGAAAAATTACCATTATTAATTTCCAATGGACAAGTTATTTCTGGGAAAAAGTAGATTCGAAGGAATAAACATTATGTGTTGTTTAGTTTACATAAAATGCCCTGAAATAATAAGAGGTCAAATTAATACATTGTAACAAATCTGCCCATTTTAATGTACCACGAGGGTCTTTTCCTACTTCAACTTCTAGTATTCTTTTCTTGAAAAAAGAAGAGAGAAGATAAAATCAGACTGTGCATGGATCGTATTCTCATTCATAAAGATTGGCAGATCAACTATTCATTCCACATAATTCCCTTCAATAACAGGACTCTGTATTCTAGTATCTTCATCTCACTCTGTTCAATTCTTCTCAGTGAATTTGCTGAACGTAAATATTTGATTATATGTCAGAGGTAGAGGTGTGTCTGAGCGATGGATGTATTCATGTTTTGCAATTTCATATGAGCAAATGTATAAATGATTTATAACACAAAAGAACTTTTACAAAGAACTTTTTGGGGTGTATTTCAACAATTTTGCACGCCTCAGATTAGTACGACTTTTTGGAAATACATGTACAAGGCTAGAAAACTATATATTATATCCGTTTTGTAACATCTTATCGTATACACATCAACTTGCTTTTCACCCTTTATCGTATCGACAAAATTAAGTGTCCTGAAATTAGACGAAGATCTTCATAAAAAAGACAAAGATAACACGAACCTGTGATCAATATCGTAATACAAATGAGTTGGACAAACACGAACCCTGGATACACCCAAATGTGGGATCATGTGCCTAGGTAAGCATCCCCTGTCAGCCAATCACACCCACTGTGAGCCCATTGCATACTTTAAACAACTGTTGTCATTGATGACTTTCATTCAACATTAGAGAAATTTACTTGTGAACGAAATTGTAATTTTAAACTTCTATAACAATAATAATATTCCTGCAATGAAATTTCATTTTCCTAGAAATAGTTTCAAGTTTGGATGCAAAACAAAAATAGTAGTTTTCAAAATCGGCTTAGTAAAATCACTATGACATTTTGATTGTATATAAGAGTCTATCATATGGTATCGTTATCGCTGAGGGATTTCCAAGTAATTGAATAGATGGTTATAATTTACCATTTGGTATTCGAGAAATGCGGTGATGATGTGTATGGCGAAAGTATTCCACGCCTATCTATCGTATACTTTCTTTTGTTTGTATAAGTGGAAAGCTATTAGGTAAATTTATCCAATTAAAATATCTGTTTCGTAAATGTTGTAGGATTCCAAATATTTCCCAGTACTCAAGGATTTTTTTTTATTTGCATCACATGAGAATCTATCAAGAATAGAAAAAAAATAACCTAAATGATGAAAAATGTTTCGAATTAAAGACAAAGATAAAGAACAGTGATCATTCAAATCCCAAATGGAATACAAAACAAGAGTTGGCAAAAACGGACCCCTGGACATACAAAATGGGATTAGGTTCCTAGGAGAGTAAGCATCCCCTGTCATCACACTCGTCGTGAGCCTATTGCTCACTTGATAAGGTAAACGGAGTAAAACGTAGCCAAATCAGTGTGTGAAAAACAACTTAACAATTGCTATAGGCCGTACTGGCAAACTACTTGTTTGTAAATCGCCTGTCACGATTCACAAACTGATTAAACATCAAAAGGTTAAGATAACGAACAGTGGCTAATCTCACAAATAACAAATACCCTTCAAAATAAAAAAAAGAATTATAAAATATAAGTGGGGCAAACATAGAACTAAAGGTTGATTAAGGTATTTGGGAGGAGTGAACATCCCCTGTTGACTGGGCACACCCTCTATCATGACCATGTAAATCAGGTAATCCTGTTGTGAAAATAAATATGTAAAGAGCGGCCTTTGCCGTCGGTATGAAACATATCCGATTTCATTCAACCTAACCACAGGTTATAAGTGCAAATAAGACCACTGTTACATCCATAGTATTTGCAGAAATTGACTACAAACAGGGTTGTTGAAACCCCTGTTATGTGGATTTATTTGTCAGTAATTTTGCTGCAGATCAATTTGATGATACACAGCAGGGTGTGTTGTATTGAATTAGTTGAGAGAAATAAGTATCAAAATGTAGACGATAATGGAACATTGCTACACAGATTATGGGAAGTTGATGACGAAGCAGCTAAGTTCATGCCGTTTGACATAAAACTATGTTGCTAGTTTGCCGTGCACATTTTATATTGATGAAAAGTTCTAAACATGAAAGAAATGACATATCTAAAACTCTTGGTGTGTGCTATATTGGAGATCACTTGGATGTATCGAATCGACATACGAATGAAAATGAATAAAATGTCATTGTATTTACTTATCCTATTTGAATGAAACAAGACGTCATTCTTTCCTCTCATGTACAATGTTTTATTTATTAAATTCTGCGTAAGAAGAATACAAAAATAAGTTCACCTATTAAAGGAACAAAATGTATTCCAAGAGACAGTTACATGTAGATGACTTGATCGCCAAAGACCATGTATATATTTTCAATAAGGAACTACAGGATCTTTTAATATCATCTTCACAGTATTTGTGCGTAGAATCATTGTGGTAT
>CAJDSM010002784.1:7888-18912 GCA_903981925.1 Ostrea lurida
CATTGCAAAGTCAAAGTCATACCGTTTGTCATATAATGTAGTTGCCAGTCTGCCATTAGAGTAAATATTAGTAAAATATCCAAATATGAAGCAGATCTGTCAGATTATGTGGTGCTTTCTAATTCAAGTTCGTCAGGATATATCACCTGCTTATGGTGTGTATGTCTCTCAGTTGATTCAATACGCAAGGGCATGCCATGCGTACGATGATTTTTTAAAGCGAGGCCAACTACTAACCAAAAAGTTGATGTTGCAGGGTTATAAGGAATCTCGTTTAAAGTCATCATTTCGCAAATTCTACGGTCGCTATAATGACCTTGTTTGCGATTACAAATTATCACTAAATCTTATGTTGACTGATTTGTTTCATACCCTTTGTTAAACTGTCATTTTCATACTAGATTTGACGACGGGTAACCCCGTTTACTTTGTTTCGACTACAGGCTCACGGCGGGTGTGACCGGTCAGCAGAGGATGCTTACTCCTCCATGGCACCTGATCCTGCACTCGCTTTCGTCGAAGGTCTGTGTTGCCCTACACTCGATGTTTGGGTATGTGGTGTTTTTTTGGACTATATTACCGTTTGATCTTTGTTACTTCGCTTTTATATTCAAATGGCATAATGGTGAAATTTGATTGTTTAATTGTAAGACATTCTATACACATGTACCTATATGTAAGGTTAAAAGACACGGCAAGTGTATTTGTTTTGTTTTTATCCACGTAAAGTTTTTTTTGAACAAATTCTGCTTTATTAATGCCAATAACGTCAAACTTTAAAAGCAATCAATTTTTAAAACAAGTCCACAGGCGTAATTAAAAACATGTTGCATTTCTGTAAGAGGAATATCACTTTACAAAAATACTCATTACTATAATAGAATAAGAATAATTCATTTAAAAAGCTTTCCTTGGGGGTAAAAAAGCATTGTTTCAGTATTGTTTCCGCTTTTCAACAATAATGTTAGAGATGCGTTCTTCTATTTGAAAATCGTAACCAAATATTTCGCAATATCCGTTCTGCACAGCAAATGATTTCAGTTTTTCCACACGATACAAGGCTGCCTTGTTGGTAAAGCATTTACTCATAATATCCTTACTGTCTGCTTCCTCCTTGTCGTCGGTATCGTCATTGTTCTGGTCATCAAATTCACTTAGAAGTTAAGATGATCAGTCAATATCGTTGTTATCACAAGTAGAATAGACACTGCCAAATCACCAAAAAGTTCCTTAGATAATTTGATGACTGCAAGAGGAATCAACATCATCAATTTCATCATTCCCAGGTTCAATTTGTAGAGATAAGCCGATTGAAAGCCCAGCCTCGGTTTCGTTTCCTTTTATGAACTTGCCAGCCAGTAGATTGTGTTGGGTGCAGTTGGTCTGGACCAATGATACCCAGTTGTTTCTCTCCATTTCTTTGACTATGTGGGTCATATAAATAGGCGAAGTTAACATCGTGTTAAACGTAATCATAATCCAAGAAAAAAAACATAGATACAAAGTCGAATGTAGGGCAACACGGAACAGCCAGGATCAGGTGCCATAGAGGAGTAAGCATCATCTGCTGACCGGTCACGGCCGCCATGAGCCCTTAGTCGAAACAAAGTAAACGGGATTAGACGTCGTCAAATCTAGTACAAAAATGACAGTCTAACAAAGGGTATGATACAAATCAGTCAACATATGGCTTAGCGATAATTTGTAATCGCAAACAAGGTCATTCTAACGACCGTAGAATTTGCGAAATGACGATTTGTTATAACGCTGCAATATCAAGTTTTTGGTTAGTAGTTGGCCTCGCTTTAAAAAGTCCTCATACGCATAACATGCTCACGCGTATCAAATTATCTGTTGAAGATGGACATAAGTGTCATTATCAAAATATAAATGCAAATAAGAAAAATTAATCGGATTTAATTCTTTCAAAACAGCTTTCAATCATGGACCCTAGTACATATTAGTTGGGAATAAATCCTATGAAAACAAAGACATGTGGTACTAATCCCTGGCTGAGTTTTTGATGTGGTGTTTGGTGGGAAAACTTTCACAGTAACGTTACTTAGTGTTAATTGTGGGTGAGAAAGAGCATTGTCCACGAAAACGTACCAAATTTGTTCTATTTTGGCATTTCATTGGGGAATTTAAAGTTTTCAACCACTCTTCATGACCATATTTATTCAGTAAAGCGGTACATTACAGGTAATTTTTGATCTAGTGTTTAGACATTATTTGCCGATGACAAGAGGTTGTATTTGTCACCAGTCATACTAAAGCACAGATCGGTATTCTTTCTTTCGACCTTTCTCTACTGGGACAGTACTGGACTTTGATGTAAAATGTTAATATAGTTGTGCCTTTAAAAATAGGCCAAGCCCATCCAAATTAAAATGTCAAATGTCATTGCTGGAAAATCATTAACATAAAGTAGAGAAGTTTTTGCTTCCTGTCCTGTACCTTAGTATTGTTTTATATAATAGCGCAAAACTTCAGTTTTCATTTACCGTACATTTTGGATATGGGTTTTTCCCACACCGAGGTCATAAGGAAGTTTATCAAAAAATTAATGTCGCCTTTTTGTTGCAATAATGAAACAGTATGTTTAGGTGAAGACATTCTTCATGTGAATATGATAATAATACAGCTGAACTACGTGATATCTTGGTCAAGACTTTCTTGTGTTGAAATGTTCTCACTATTGAAGTTTACCAATGATACTTTATCCCCAAAGCAAGAAACTCCCTCACACATGTACTGGTTGATAAGAAAATAAGCGTTCCTGCTTCTCATTTGAAACATAAATTTATATCTTAATTGAATGCACTTGCACATATTGGTTCAATATACGTAGCCAAGTGTTATGAAATAGAACTCGGATTAAGCATTTGGTTTGAACAATTAATAAAATGAAAGCAGGAACGTTTATCAAACGTAAAAATACGTGAAAAATACAAAATGGTTGTGAAAATCTTAGACGTTGGTCGAGTAAGACAGGTGGTCTTTTGATAAAGGTGCGATATATAGGGACATGCTTTAATAGGGAAACTTTCTACGGTTATATACCACAGTGCATCTTCGCAAGCCAAGTGTGCGATTCGCTTACTGTCATCTCCCCCTTGGCAGATTTAGTCGCGACTGAATTGCCATCTAACGGACAATGCGAGTTATCGCTCTTGGCAGAAACAAAGCTAGCAAGCCGATTCTATTCTATGTTGTATGTTTACAAACTGGAGTTGACGGATGGCAAGAGAAAAGACATTGAAGAAAAATTTGGTATACAGTATTTAAGACAAAATCAAGTAGATGGCATCAAAGCGGTTTGTGAAACTCAAACCGAACATGTATGATTGGCCGATTTGATTGGATGCCTTGGGAAGTCAAAGCGCATATTGAAACTCGCCTAAATCTGCCAAGGGGGATGACAGTAAGCGAATCGGACACTTGGCTGCGAAGATGATCCAGTGCGGTCACTTAATATAAAAGCAAAAGTAACGAACAGTGATCATTCTCGTAAGTCCTAAATAGAATACAAAAACAAGAGTTGGGCTTAATACAATGGGATGCTATTGCGGTTTTGATTGTATTCTAAAAAAACCCACGGGAATATAAAGGCAAATATAGCAAACAGTTATACTTTTTGTAAGTCTCGAAAGGAATACAAAACAAGTTGAGCAATCATGGACATGTGAACACACCTGGGGTAGGATCATTTGCCTAGGAAGAGTAAGCATCCCCGTGAGCCCATTGTTTTCATCAGAGTAATCGTTAGTCAAATCAGTGTATGACAACGGCTTAAGAATGGCTATGAAACGCATCAGACAGCATTAACCCAATGGCAGGCCATACTGGCAAACTTAATCGTGAAAACGATAATAGAATTTGCGAAATGATTATTTTAATCGTGACTGTTGAAAGCCCTGCAACAAAAACGTATTTGTAAGTAGCCTGTCTCGATTCAAAAGTGATCATGCGCAGAACAAGCTCTAGCGTATCTTAAAGAAATGTGCTGTTTTAGAGCTCTAACTGTAGCATCTTATTGAATCGAACATTTGATAACTGAACATACATGAGTATGGAAAGATGAAGATAACGATAGGCTACCAATGTCATAATTCCTATATAAAACATGAACAACGTTTTATCTAATAATAATAGTAATAATGATAATGGTTTTCATTCACATGTCGATTTGATATATCTCAGTGATTTCAAAATGAAAGAAACTACATAGTCTTCCACATATGCCTCGTATTTATATATTTTATTGAAAATAGGTATTAACGACAAACTAACAACTGAACTTCATGACAAACGGTATTAGTTCAGCTTGTCCATTATTAACTCATATCTGTGAAGATACATTTCATTATCACCTGCATATGATGTTTATATCTCTCATATTGAATTTAATGCACAAAATCTCGTCTTGTGTATAATCCGTTTTTAAATAGAGGCAAACTACAGGCAAACAAGTTGATGATACAGGGTTTCAACAATTAGTTTAAAGCCAACACTGTGCAAATTCTATGTCGTTTTAGCGATCTACATTGCCAATACAACCTGTTGCTTGGTCATTGCTATCTGAGGTCTTTCGTAGCAATTGTTGGACTGTTCATTATACATTTTATACACTAATTCAGACTACGGATTGCTTTCGTTTACCTGATCAAGATATAAGGATCACGGTGGTTTTGTAATGTTAGACACTCATGCATTGTAAATCATTTCTTCACATTAAGAAATGAAAACCGGTCAACAGGGGATGCTTACTCCTCCTAGGCACCTGATCCCACCTCTGGTGTGTCCAGGGGTCCGTGATTGCCCAACTCTTGTTTTTGTATTTTATTTGGGACTTGCGAGATTGATCACTGTTCGTTATCTTTGCCTTTACATCCAGCATTCTATTTGGGAATTAACAACTATTGCTGTGTTTAACACCATTTAACTGGTATTGGACACATAATTTTGTATACCTTATGTAAGTTAGCAATTTGTTATTGACCTTTACCTTTACATTGACATACTTTTTCCTTTGAACAACCGTAAATAGACTACCAATCATTTGAATATCTTTCTAATTGTTTCCTGATATATATTGCTAATTATTTTAGTATCTTTGGGATTGATCTATTGCGTTTATATTGAGGGTTAATTATGACCATTCCGGGAAAAGAAGTATCACATTTCACAAGAGGTTTTTATTTCATCTGTTTGAATTATTGAATTTCATAGCCAGCACAAATCGACCTATTTCGGAGGCAGGTTATCTTTCTTTGTTGAATGTTCAGGTTTGTGAGGTTGAGTTGACTAAATTTTTGGTAGACTTCCGGTTATAGATTATAACTTCCACACCTCTTCCACGAAATATGCGTTAAGGTTGCAGAATGAACTTTGATAGGGAGGTCATTATCAAGCAAATCATTCAAATGAATAGGTAAAAAAATGACAGAATTTAAATTTCAGTTGGAATTAGAATTTTTTTTTTCAAATTAGAAAGAAAAACATTAAATTCAGATGGAGAAAATGAAGCTTCAAACTTTTATTGTTTGGGAATTATATGATATTACGCACAATGATTTGTGAAGCATTTGTTCGGATTCATTAAGCATTCCGTCTGGGGACTGATCGAAATTAACAGCTAATTTATACATTATCGTGAGGGAATTGAGCTTGGCATTTTACCAACATCGGACATTGGATTTGTTTACCTATTGCAGGATAGTAATTTGATATTGATAATTGTTTTATTTCATTAAGTATATATATATATATAAATTATTAAACCTTTGAAATCGTTTACGACTGATTTCTTTATGAACAATCACAATTGTTATTACAATAAAGACATGTGAGACTAATTACGAATTTGCATTGACAATTGGCTTACGGTGGATTTGACTGGTCGACAGGGAATGCTTACTTCTCCTAGGAATCTGATCCCACCCAACCTCTTGTGTGTCCAGAGGCCTGTTCTTGCCCAACTCTTCTTTTCTTTTATTCTATTCGGAACTTATGACATTGATCACTGTTCGCAATCTTTGCCGTTACATTTAGGACATGATATATATTTGTTCATGTTTTAATAGATTAAATAAGATACTCGTCGTTCAAAAGTAAAAATAAACTTGAATAGTTATCAAATTTAAGATTAGTTTTACTTTCGTGAAAAGGTGACGACAGCGATCAGTGTTCAATATTGGAAGTCCCGAGAAGAATACAAAACAAAAATAAGGACAAACACGGACCCCTGAATACATCAGAGGTGGGCTTAGATGCCTAAAAGGTATCAATATCCCCTGTCAACCGGTAACACCGGCCGTGAGCCCATTGTCGTATCAGGTAAATGGAGTAATCCGTAGTCAAAATTAATGGATAAAGAACGGGTTAGCAATTGCCACGCAACACGTCAGACAGCATTTCACACAATGACTGGCTATATAATCCCACTTTCTAAAGAATATATAAACCGGATCAATTAATCGCAGCCAACTTTAGAATGTGAAATATATTGTGATTATATTCTTAGATTTGATTGAGTTGACGAGACATGTTTCTTAGAAACGATGATGAATACTATTGGGACAATTTAGAGCATTGAATTTCCTGCGATCAGATGCTGTGAGACACATTTGCAGTTATTCTCTGGTGTGGATACCACTACTGGTGGATGTTCCGTCCGTCTGTTGTGTTCAGGCGTCCGTGTTTGCTCAATTCTTGTTTTTTGTATATATAGTATAAATAATATTATATATATATATATATATATATATATATAGTATATTATAATATTATTATTATATATATATATATATATATTCTTGTTCGCACTTCGATGATTAGATCACGTTCTTATCATTGTCTTCGCATAGGTGTAGAATGATGAATTGTGCAATAGTTTATTTCTAAAGTCATATTCTGATCTAATTAACTTGAACCCATAACTGCGATGTACATGAAGGGAATAAAAACAAGCATGAATTGTGAAGTTTAAACGTAACAGATGATCAAATTGGTGAAAAACAATTATTCTTGAAGTATATATACTCACTGTGTCCATGGGAACCACTGAAAATCAAAAAATAGTGTCAATCAAGACCATGAAAGATGGGAAGTACTGATGCATATGATTACCCAAGGTTATTATCGATAGTTGCAATAAAGGGTCGTGTGCCTGATTTAAATTTAATGGATTTTTGAAGGAATTTACGCGGTACTGCACACATCTTTATTAATGTTTTAATAATTCTAGTTGTAAGGATAGTTAGTAAGAATAACGTTAGAATTGATTAAAACACAAATATTTAATGAGATAAAAAAAAAAAACCCGTATAAACAAAGTAGGCTGAACTACTTTGGTTTTAACATTGCTTAATGTATACTAATCTGTAACGATCAGTTATGAAGATCGGCATCTTAAGAAGCATTTTCTGTATAGTTTTGATTTACGGATCACAGGTGAAAGCACAAATGGCGATAAGAGGTTTCAATTTTTTACGAGACTACCGATTTGATGATTTTGTGCTAAATCATGGATTGATATGGCAGATATCCACCGTATCGGAATTAGCATGTTCAGTTAATTGCGTCAGTGAAAAAACATGTATGTCCTTCCATTTTCACAGAGGAAGTAGACATTGCCGCGGCTATGAAACATTAATGTTGACGAAAGATGCTGGGACACATGAAGAGGGCTGGATATATTTTTACTTGACATACATCGGTAATTATAATTTGTATTTTACTTTCATCCAATGTTCTGACACCCACGGGTAATTTTGATTTTACATTCACAAAATGTCTGATATCCACTTATATTTATCCAATATTCTGACATCGATCAGTGATTCGTATTTTACACCATACAATATTGTTACACCCATCAGGATTTTGTATTTGACACCTATACAATGTTTTGACATCCATCGGGAAATATTTCACACATATTCAATGTTTTAATATCCATTGTTGATTTGTATTTTACACCTACACAATGTTCTGACATCCACCGATAATTTGTATTTTACACCCATACAAAGGATAAAAGTTTCAACATTCTCATTTATCTTTATTTTTACCACCATGCTGTTGATTAGCAAATGATTAAGTGCGAATCAGTGCTGTGTGTTTCTTATGCTTGAATATTTTGCATATATACAAACTGTAACTAAATACATTTTATGAAATTGAACACGTACTACTACAAAACACATCAAAATTCTGTCGTATATTGAGTTTCTAAAAACTGTATTCCATTAGCAAAATTGAACAAAAAGTGGGTCATTATATCATAGCTCTTACTATGTCAAAGATTTAACCCTGTAATTTTATTAGCTCAAAATATTTCTTTACTAATCTAGATTTACAAAATGCCACAAAAGGCTATGTTCGGTAAATTTATAGAACAATAGAAGGTCAAAATTATTGAAATGTCTACTACATTGTCTGTGTATATGGAGCAATTCAATCAGGTAAACATTTTCCATAATTCATTGATATCATTTTAGAAAATTTATCTTTTTATGGAATCCATGCTAATCGTATGCGGTAGCAATTATGATGCACCTGATGTGCATTTCTACAAATTATGTCTCTTCAGTGATACTCATACCGACATGTTGGAATTCCGAAACATGTAATTAAATATTTGAAGAGCTGAACATGGGATTGATCGCTATCCATGATTTTCACATTTTTATATGTATACAATAACTTATCACTTTCCTGTGTAACAAAATTCCAACATAAACAATTTCCAGACAATTTCCGAGAAATTCAGTAATTCATTGGTCACATGGGTGGTATATGTACGCACTATTTACATATATCATAGACTAGTTAATTAGATGAATATGTAGAATAAATATTGAATAAAGACCCTGTTTTTTTTTCTTTTTCTTCTCGAAAATATTGACAGCTGTGAAGGATAAACCTCAAACGTATTGTACAACTTTTGAGCAAAAGTGGGATAAATCAAACTTGAATTCTAAAAAGAAAAATGAAGACAAATATCTACTACATTGGAAATTACATAACCTTTCTCAAAATAACAACATCAAAATTTTGAATTTTCAACACTTTCAAGACCGTTCCTCACCTTAAATAAAAGACGAAACTTTTGACATCATTGACGGTTGGTTATTAAACAAACTTGGATAAAGGAAACATTCATGTATCTTTGGTGAATAGGTTTTCCAAAAATCTGGTTTAAATCTCATTGACACGAGTTATCCTCCTTTGTCACCCGACTTATTTTTATATTCTCCTGAGGCAAAAATTATTCAAAAGCTTCCATAGATAAAATCTATATCTTCGACATTTAGATATATTGTGGATGTTTTATCTATCGTTGTTGATGTTCTGCGTATGATCAGTTTTTGAATCGAGACAGGCTGCTTACAAGTGCGTTGTTGTTGCAGCAGGGGTTTTAGTACTCACGTCCAAATCAGCATTTCACAAGTGCTAGGGTCATAATAGCTATTGAATTTGCCAGCATGACCTGTCATTGGGTCAAATGCTGTCTTATGTGTTTCATAGCAATTATTGAGCCGTTTTTCATTCACTGATTTGACTACGGATTAATCCGTTTACCTGATCAAGACAATGGACTCACGGCAGGTGTGATGTTTACTCCTCCTAGGCACCTGATCCCACCTTTGGTGGGTCCAGGGGTCCGATTCTGCCCACCGCTTGTTTTGTATTACGTTTGGGACTTACGAAATTGTTCACTGTTCGTTATATTTGCCTTTATAGCTTTGATAATTATTATATATCGATGTATCCCTATGAAGTCGAAATAACACACCTCAGACACTGACAATCTGCATTCACTTCACTTGTTATTCAGAGAGAGAGAGAGAGAGAGAAGAGAAGAGAGAGAGAAGAGAAGAGAGAGAAGAGAGAGAGAGAGAGAAGAGAGAGAGAGAGAGAGAGAGATGGCTGAATACCAAACTTTACTTTTCACCATTCTTGTCAGAAATAAAATTAATATTGTTTCATAAAAATGATTCATTTGCAATATTGCACAACACAGTACTCAAGGACTTCTAAATGCAGTTTGTTGGAATTCAAGCTAAAATACAATAGTGGTTTGTAAGTTACTTTTAATTTTAATAAGACCAGGGATATATTTTTTGTAAAAGCTATCTGTAAACTATCTGTAAGTCAATCTTATCTTTTAGAAAAAAATTAAACCTCTCCCAGAAATAAATTTGAAAAATCACATTTAACACGATGTTACCTTCACCTATTTGTATTGCTATAGAATATGTTCTATTGTTTCGTTTGACAATGATTGCTGGACTAAAAGTCTCCTTTCCTTATTTCGAATAAAAAGGTATTTGTAGCTAATATTTTATCCATAATTCAATGTTGAAGTCATTGGATTGTGCAGTCTTTTTATCACTCCTTGTGAATTAACTTCATTTCCTTAGTGTTAACTTTCAGCAACTCACTCTATTTTGGTTTACCTGCTGATATTGCGGTATTTTGGTAAAAATTTCATAAAAGTGTTTGAATTTGTTACTTGATAAAACTGTATATAATTGATATAATCAATGGATTAGTGATCTTGTTGATGTTTTTTTTCTTCATAACAACGGGAATAATATTTATCTATTCTGAAAAGGTAATCTTTATATTTGGATAAGTATAAAACAATTGTAATCAAAGAAGTGAACAATGTTCATTGATTATACCATAACATCAATTGGTTTTTTGCTGATATAGCTTGGCGAAGTTGACATTGTATTAAACATGGTATTACACGTAATCACACACACCCCAATAAAAACACCAACATCGAGTGTTGTGCAACACGGACCTCCGACAAAAGACAGGATCAGGTGTCATGGAGGAGTAGGCATTCTCTGCAGACCGGTCACACCCACTGTGAGACCTTTAATTTGAATATTTTGGGTTATAAAAAAGGAGCATTAGCAGCAGCATCATGTGTTACTAATGTTTTGCAATATAAGCCAGGTTTGAAATACATTGAAATACTCTAAGCAATTTCACAAAAGATGAAA
>CAJDSM010002788.1:2743-17453 GCA_903981925.1 Ostrea lurida
TAGTGAAATAAGTTCTCGAGTGGGACGTAAAACAGTAAATAGAAGAGAGGAGGAAGAAAAGAGAAGAGAGGATTAAAGAATCTATCACCGAATATAGTGATCAAATTGAGAGTTTGCCAAGTCAACTTTGTTTTTCAGGGGAATTCTAACCCACAGAAAGTGGGGGGTACCATGCACGCCACAGCTGTATACATGGACTCCACAAAAATTCATACCCCTTTTTTTCTTGGTCCTAGAGTTCAGGTCACCAAACGACGTTTTCGAAAGTTTGATCTTTCATGTAAAGAATCATCACCGTGAAGTAGCAGTCATGTGCCATATGTACACAGTAAACATCACGTATCAAATGAACTGGAATACAGACATTGGAGCAACTCAATTCAAGAATAATACATTTTCTTGTTTTATCCTTCTTGTCAATTGCGTATGTATGATCTACATTTATATAAACTGGTTGGCTCATCGAAACCGGATTACAAAAAAGTAGTATCTCATATGAAAGTTCCGCAGCGTAAAACTGAACTAGGTCGGCGAGCTAGTAATAGCGAGCAAAAATTCTTCGTTCTCATTAGTAATGAATCAGCGGTGCTTACAATTTCCTAAGACTGTCATGCTTTGGGTAGAAGTATAATATTTTACGGAACACTTCAATGACGACTGATAAATCCATACAGGTAGTATGATTATTTACTTGTTGATCCGCGCACATTACATAGGACTAAGGTTTTCCAGTATACATTGTTTTTCCCCAAACGTGGGGGTTGCGCATTGCTACACAAGTGCGCCCTAAAATAAACACGATACAATAATCGGTAGATTAACAAAAAATGTTTTTACAATGATGATGACCAACGAAAAAAAGACATTTGTATAACACGACACATGATATCACGTATGAATATATTTATTTTTAGACTTGTGAATTATACATGATACAGGGTGTATACAACGTTATATAAGTCCATAAATGCAAATTCCCAATGACATGACTCCATTTCCTGATGACCGATTTCTTATTTTTAATTTCAACCCCGAATGTTGATACGGGTTAATAGAATATCATCCTCAGTACCACTTGCTTGTCCATAAGAGGTTTGACTAAAATGGGGCGGTCGCCTTGGAGGAGACCCAAAATATACCGAGGCCTCACCCCGTTTCACCATGCTATGGTGTGGCAACAATAAATCCCCTCCGCCTGCTTCAAAGGGCCTAAGAACGCTGTCGGAGCCAAAAGCCTAATTTGCAATGGTGATGGTCTCCACACGAAGTGGCAAAAGAGTCCAGGAATGGGACTTAAAATGATATGGACAATTCCAATCAATCCTTTTCTAGAATTCCAATCAACATTGCCTTCTGAAAAGCAAAACATAGCTTGTACTGGGTATAAGTAAATACAATTACATGGTGCCACCCTATTTTCGGAGCTTGACCCCCTACAGTGCAGGACACCTAGCGTATTGCTGAAGATGCTTCGACGTTCTGTGGAAATGTTCAACAGTCTAGTGCTGGCTAGAGGTCACATGATTAGTTCATTTTCTTTTTTCATACTAGGTGACTTGCGAATCTACGCTTGTGACTTAATAAGTTGTTACCTCAGATCAAAAATAAGTACAGAAAAAGCGGGAGAAAGGGACAAAAAATATTTTAGTAAGCGCTAAAATGAATTGAATTCGCGAAAAATATTGCAATAACTTTGTATTTGAAAATCCAAAACAGTTATAAGCATGGAATTGATTTAAATAATCAGCAAATGCAATTAATATGCAAAAAAATCCGCCCCGAGGTTACATTGTTTTCATACTCGTTTATGTTGACGAGGTATTACTTAAACAATTTTTAGGAAATAATTCTTGCAACAGTAGGGAAAGAGGTCAATTTCAAGGTCCACAAGGGCAAAATTGTTGGTTCAAATGAAAAAGTCTTCGGCATAAGGAATGTAAGATGCTGATATGAAAAGCAATCCCCTGCCTTTTGATTTTTAGCATTTATAGAATTTTGCGATGTAATTTTTTACATCAAGTAATCTGTATGACCAAGCAGTGTCTGTAATTCTTTAGTTCAATCATGCACTTGAATTTTATGAAGTTACTTCTTAAAGGGACAATGGACACGTTTTTGAGCCCTAAACTTCTATATGGCATTTTTAATTGTTTAGAATGCCTTAACACCAAGTTAACTTCTAATGGTCAAGCAAAAATTTTAATTTGATTAAAGTTTGTTTAGAGTTTACAGCAGAGAGTACCATGTGCTCACGAAATTCCTTTGTTATATGTAAACAATGCGCGTGATTGTTGATAGTTTATGTAACAGGTTGATTCTCGAAGAAAAACATGTTAAAATCACCAAAAGGTGAGGGCGAGTAATCCACCTTGAAATCTGTTTATTGTGTCAGAATGAACAGTTTTGTTTACAATTCGGCAGCGAATTGGATAGTGTCTGGTGCTATCTTTCATGGGTAACTCCTAAACCATCATGGCAATTCAGTTTTTCTGCCCTTGACACCATAGAGAAATACACATCAAATAAGTTCGGAAAATGTTAACACCATTAACACAAGAGGTAGCAAATATAACATTTGCTCAAGAACGTGTCCATTGCCCTTAATTCGTTCGTTCATCATTGAAGGGCTGACTCTATAAAAATGATACGCAGGTTTGTCAAGTTACCTTGCACCAGTCCTTTAAACACTAACTATTGTTCTAAGTTAAAAAAGAACAAAATAAACATTGTTTTTTATAGATCAGGGGTACCCCGGTGCCCTCCACATGTGGTCATGTTCTTAAACATTATTTTGTCACATTGTGGGCCAAAGGTCACGCCTGAATATATAAGTTTTACGGCAGGACTCGTAATGTTTAATTGGTAACGCATATGAATAATTTAGCGGATATTGATTTTTTAAACAGGTGAACGGCGCGACTTTAAATAGGGCAAGATGGTTCACTTCCTTTATGTTCCGTCAGAATGCATGCCTCTGTTGCGAGCCAGTGTAATTGATTTAGATCAGAAGGGTTTGGTGCTTTCCGCCGAAATCGCTGGAAAATAAACTTCCGACCGTAAAAATATAATAACGTTATACAGTATTTATTTATATTGACATAGAATTAATGTCATTGTCCTTTTGACCTGTACCCACAGGAAACAATTTTCAAAGTTGCTTTTTTGAGGGGGGGGGAGGGGTGGGGGGCGGCGGGGGGGGGGGGCCTTATAGAGCCAGATTAAAAATCCTATAAAAATTTTTCAATTATTGCTGAAAATTCCCATCAGTCTTTCTTGCTACAATACTATTACCCTTCTAACCTCCAGTATCAAAGCACTAAAAGATGATATTCAATGTTTTACACATAACACTCCTAAAACATGTACATGTCTGTGTAACACTTGTGTACCTAGTTTGGCCACGACCTGGAATGAGAAACATCAAAGCCGGCAACCCCAAGGATCATGGAAATCTATCAATTTCAAACTACATTGACCAATGGCTCCGCATTTAGTACTTCATACAAAGAAGTGTGGATTGTATATTTTGTAGAAGATTTTTGAAAATTGATTGCATTTTGGAAATTTTTGCCCAAAACTACATCAATCCACGCCCCCCCCCCCCCCCCTGCCAGTGCAACTAAGAGTAGCTAGTAATTTGTGCAATTATGTTCTTATGTCCCATAGGAGGTTTTTAAAATTTTTTTTTATTTTTTATTTTTTTAAAAGACAATGGAATTGATTTTAATTGTTGATTAAGTAAGGATTAATGCTTTTAATATCATGAAATTGCCTTCAGGACCACTTAATACACTCACAACTTTTCTTAAACATATGATATGGCCAAACATGGGCATCGAATAAGATTTTTTCATCAAAAACTGGCTTCTTGTGGATTTGTTTGCCACATTAACCCCACTATAGCATGACTGACCTCGTTAAATGTAGGGCGATTCCGATCTCGTTTTGTGCGTCCTACGTATCACAACCACGGATCCATCTTTGTCTGCGTCTGAAATCTGTGGACGTAGTACAATCTAAAAAACAGAAACATAAATTCTACTTGTAAAAAAAAATAAATTCAATTAATTGCAGTTCCATTAAAAGATGGGCAAATGTTCACTTTTTTAAAAAAGCTTGTTATCCACAGACTGGACTATAGGTAGAGATGTAAATGCCCAAGTAAAGTTGGTTGGGGATTAAAATATCAGTAATCTAAGAGTCTTCAGAACATTATTTGGTCTCAGCAGTACATATGATTCAATGAAACAATAAGTAGACAGGAGTTATATACCTGATCTGCGAATTAAAACCTTATTTCCTCTTAAATCGTAAAACCTGAAGGAAGTCTTGTAATCAGTAGGATTTACAACTAACTCTTAATTCATTACAAATACCTCGTAGGAATCTTGTATTGGACAAGATTAAACCAGCCCTTAAATCGTAATCCTGAAGGGTATGCTTGCGTCATCGGGCCCTGGTCCGCACATTTTAATTCCGGGGTTTTTCCTTGAACAACTGAACGATGCTGTGGTTTTCAGAGGGCCCTAAACAACATTACATTTTAAATGTGTACAGTTGAACTTATGTTACTCGAACACTCATATTTTCGAATACCATGGTATATGTACAGACATTGACTTTCGGATCAAACTTCCAGCTTATACCTATCCACTACCATACTGTGGTTTATCATCAATATTCATGGGCCATCAATTCTTTCATGGATTCAGGCCAAAACTTACTATTGATTTAGACAAAAGTTCACAAATTTGTACCTCCATATGATCGGAACGCTCTGCATTATATTCAATCAGCAAAAAAATCTGTAATGTGGTTTAAAATCAGAGCCAATTAATTATTCCTTAATGAAAATCAAATAATATGGACGGGTATATGCATATATTTCTCTTTAATGCTTATAATTAATACTATCTTAAGTTGTAAACACTATATTGAACTTGCGTGTAATTCTATTAAATATGTGTTAATCATTTCAATTAGTTTGTGTCTACTGGGGGGAAAAAAAGTTTTTCAATTATACATAATTGATCGCGGGTCTATGATCACCTGGACAAGTGACGGAGCAAGCTAACAAGAACAGGAAAAATGCTTCTATCAGAAAAAAACACCTTTAAAACTTTGGGGTTGAACATATATGAACCCTTCGTGTTGAGGTTTTTGTCAACGAATTCTCCACGGAAGATTGGTGTTCAACAAATTATGATGAAAACCACAGTACAGTATTTTTACCCTTGATTAGTCTCGAATCCCACAGATGTATTCTCAAACTTTTTTACCTCAGTCCCTATCGAGTTCTTGAAAGATAACGAGATTTCTGTACCTGTCATGTAAATTAGAATCATATAAGCATGAATTTCGTAAATAAAGATAAGGGTGAATACAATTGTGACATGTACCACTACTTCCACTGATACTGATTTCTATACTGGACAGTTAAGTCCTGCATAGTATAAAACAAGTGTTGTCAATGAGTTCGTTTTTGTTGTTGATATTAACAGACTTGGACAGTTTCTTTTTTTCCAGTCAAAAATGGAAACGGATTCGCAATGGTCTATAACTTACCTCCAACGCAAGCACACTCAACATTAAATAATATCACATTAACAAATCAACTATCTATTTTTCTACATACATAGTATATTTGTGCATATCAAACTTAATAATATACTAATGTTGCTGCTTATAATGAATAATCTATGTATAAACTTAAAGGAAACGAAATCATTAGTTTTGGCAACAAATAGTGCATTCCCGAATATCCTGGTCGTGCACTAGGGGTTGTCAAAAAAAACCTAAGACAAACTATATGGACACAATACTGCGTATACACAAACATTAACAACAATCATATTAAAAGGGAAAAACATTGGATATGTTAAAACTATTGTCAGATGCCACTTACCCCCGATCTCTACGTACGGTGTGTTGGTCTGACTTACCCACCCGATCTAACTAACGTATGGTGTGTGTATGGAATGTGACTTACGCCCATGATCTTCTATGTGCTATATAGTATGTTACATGATCGACTACCTCCCTGCTGACCTACTCTAACCGTAAATTAAGTGTGTGTCTAGACTTACCTACCCTGATCTCTACGTAATGGTGGTAGTGCCTGACTTACCCCCGATCTCTTCATATGGTGTTGTGTTGCCAGCGGGCTAGTGGTGTTGGTTCGTCTTCGTACTCGTCACACGTTCCTCTGCTCCGACCTGTGTTAGCTTGGGTTGGATGCTGGCCGTTTTGTCCGCTGTCTCGCCTTATGTATGACTTACCTGCTGTGTCCCGATAATCTACGTATGGTGTGTTCTGATTGACTTACTCCCCCTGATTCTCTACGTAACTGGTCTGATGTGTCTGATGACTTACCCTCCCACTGTTGTCTTGACTTGCTCTAACGTACGCGTCTGTGTGTTTATGAATGACTTACCCTCCCCCATCCCTCTCCATACGCGGGGTTGTCCTTTTGACTTACCCTGTCGTGGTCTGTTTCTGTGTGTCCATGTGTCGCTCTCCCTGTTCCTGTAGTCAGCTCCCTCACATGTGTCCGTCGTTCGCTCTCTGTCTTGTCGTTAGTCCGGATCGCCCTTACTGTTTGGTAGCGCACCATATCCTGTTGCTTCCTCAGTCCCGTTGGTCCGTTCCGTTGCTTCGTCCACTGTACTGTCAGTTAAGCCTCACATACTGTCCATCCGTCTACGTCGTCTTCTGTCCTGGTCTGTCTTCTTCCCGGGTCTCCTGCACAGCTTGGCCTCCCTTCGTCCGGCCTCCGCCGCGGGCCCTCTTCGCCCCTGACGTGTCTATGTCCGTTTTTGTCCCGCATCCCTTTGTTCTGTTCTTCTCCTCTCCGTTTTCGGCTCCTTCCGTCATTTCCATGGCGCACCCGCTGGTCTCTACTGTCCCTCTCTGTCCCGGCACCTCACTCTGTCTCGGTAGCGAGTTAGCGAAGTGAACTAGATATCGTCCGTCTTGGGTGCTTGGTCGTTCACAGTGTCTCTGTAGCTCTTGAGAGGGTTTAGTTCTAGATTAGGTGAACGTCGGTGTGTATTGAACTTGACCAGTAGTCGTCAGTGTCCTGTATGAGATCTTTTGTGCTAGAGTAGTCGTTGATTTTTAATGCTATAGTACGTGTCATGGTAGTCGTGGAGAGAGTCGTTCAGGTGAGATTGGCTGGGAGCGGTGAGTGTGCTATGCTGACTTGAGAGTGTCGTTCAGTTGTCTGTATTGAGTACTGAGAGGAGTCGTTCAATCTTGTCATATATTATCATGAATAAGATTCTTGGAGAATTGAGTCGTGTTAGCAAGCGTTGTGTCTATGATACTAGTGGAATCTTTGAAGAGAGTCGTGTACAGTAGGTGTATGTAACCTAGGAGTCTTTGAGCGATGAGTCGCTGATGTCGATAGTTGTATGCGTGTTCGACAAAAAGGTGCGTGAGATCTATAGAGAAGCCTATGAAGAGTTCCGTTTCAATTGTCGTATACATCTGGGAGATCTTTGGATAATGTTTTCAGAGTGCTCTCAGTTCAGTAGGTTTTATATATCAATGCTTCGGATATCTTGAGTAGAGTGGTAAGTGTTCAGGATAATGTTTCTATTATAACGATCGAGTGCTTGGAGTAGAGTCAGTTATTGGCAGCTTAGTGCTATAGACCGAGTCTTTGAGACGAGAGTCCCAATTCGATAATGTCTGCTTATTTTTTAGTCATGACTTGAAGTAGCATGTCGTTCCAAATTGGTCTATATTAGAGACTTGAGAGAGTCGTATCAATCGAAACAGTGGTCTTATATGAGCTACGTTGAGAAGAGTCGTTCAGGATAGTCTATACATTGAGTCTTCAGAGAGAGTTGCGGTATTGATCAATGGTTATATGTACTATTACCCGCAACTTTCCGAAGGGTCCAAGCTTTGAAATCACGCTGAGACGAACGTGCAAGTTTGACACGTGTTTGGTTTACTTAGCTATATCATACTCCCGTCAGTAACGGCAGTAACGTCAGTCGTTTCTGGAGACGGAGTCGTATGACTACAGTAAACAGTTTAGTATTTCGAGATGTCGTCTTGAGAGAGATCGTTATTTCTAACAGTTGTCTTTGTATTAGAGACTTGAGAAGAGATGTATTCTCCCAATGTACTGTTATGGAGTCAGTACATGCTAGGAGGTTTCGTTATATCCTTGATTCATATTTGGAATCTTTTTCTGTCTACCTTGAGGCTTTCTGTTCATGTATTGTGATCTGGGTAGCCTGTTCATTGTTGACCCTCTGTCTGGTGTGAGGATTGTTCCTCTTTTTTGTCATTTGCCGTGCAGAGAACCTTGAATTGTCTGGCCGATTGTATTGTGGTGACATTGTGTCGGGAGCTATTGGCAGTCCTCGTTAGCATTTATAGGATTTTCTCCTTACTTTCACTGTCACAGGTCTCTGGCCGTCCAGACATTTGGAGTTAATGTAGACATCATTTTTTTGAATTGATTTGTGATTAAGAATATAACGAATTTAAACTTGTAACTTATTTAACATTAGCAACTTATTAGGAATAGACATGGAGTAGACCTTTGAGATACTCACATCGAACATACTTGGTTTGAGTTTTCTACGCGTACTTTCAGTATGTCTGATGTCTACAACATACAGCGAGCTTCTTGGGGAAAGATCAGTCAGTGTATGTATTGATGCATTGAGAGGAGCCGTCATTGTCTTGTAATTGAGTATACTGAAAGGAGTCGTTTAATATGCCCGCGTTCTAAACTTGAGTCTTGAGAGGTTTTGCCAACTGCCACTGCATTGGCTTTTTTGCTGTTACTGACATCACTTGGTGGAGATACTGCTGGATTGTCCAAAATGCCTGTATTGATGAGAGAGAGAGAGAGAGAAGAGAGAGAGAGATAAGAGAAGACAGAGTGAGAGAGAGAGGGAGTCAGATGAAAAGAGAGCCGGAAGAGAGAGAGGAATATCGAGATGTAAGTTAACAGTCGATCAACATAATATTGTCAGTGGCCTGCATTGGCTTCCTGAGAGAGTGGTCCAATCGCAAATATATGTTTTTGATAGGGGCGAAAGTTGGTCAACTGACCTGCAGCATCAAAAAGCTGGGGCTCAGTACTATAGTTGCTACCAAAAATTGCCGCCCTGAATGCCTTTTGATTCAATGCCGTATTTGAAATGGGAGCATGAAGCGCTATTTACAATTCCTGGAGGAAAAAAATTAATTATTTATAAAAAAGAACTACTCAACCGGAAAACAACCAAAACAATTGCTGTTGCGAACCCACCCTCTTTCAGGAGCCCAATGTCAGGCACTGACTGGTCGACTCCCGGGTCGACTCTGTAACTGGTCTTCTCGCTCTCTCTCTCACCTCTCTTGTCCACTCTCTTCCTTTCTCATCTCTCTCATCGGAGATTAACTCTCACTGATAATAGATGACGCACTGAGTAGGCTGTGTAGTAAGACTTATTTGTACCGTCAGAATACAGAGGTCACTTATATCATTGCGTCTCTCGCCACCGCGTCATTGACATTCAACACGCACCACTAAATCTTCCCCACATTTCTCTTCCCCCTTTTCTACTCCATTCTATTCCGATTTTTTAACTCATACTCTTAACCCGACCTCGTCTCCCTTCTCTTGGCCATCTCTCTCTCACTCTAGTCTCTCTCCCTCAAATATTCCTTCACTCTGCTGCAACAGCCAAAATCAGATGTTCATAACCAGGTTCTGACTTGCTAACAAAGCGTCAGTCCGATTAGTATGCAATTTTCAAATCATGTATAGCCTTTGTTAATGCGCCTCACTGTACTTTAATTGAAGGGAATCATTTAAAATTAGCCTCTGTACGATTCTATTGCTGTATTAAAGAATTCAGTGTTTACCGGGAATCGAGTCATTTCTGACTAAAAAAAATGTTATACATGACACACAATTGACATGTACAAACATCTGATTAGGGCATATCCACTCAGATGAACCTATGAATGTTAAAGGGCGCGATGTAATTATTCATTTTACTCAACCCCGTAAAAACACTAAAGAATATACCAAAAAAAAAATCAATTAAATACACTACAGCATCCCAAATCCACTTATATATAGGTTGTTAACCACAATTGACAAACAAAACCAGATCCAATGCATAACAAACTGTTAGTCCTGAGAGAGGCCAGGACTAAGTTCAGTGGTAATACCTATATAAAGTTGTACACCGATAATCGCCCATGAAATGTCTGCAATTTGTCTGTAAAAAATTAAAAACATTTTCTCAAGACTATTTTGTTAATTTTTGCCAGAAACATCCATGCAACGATTCATTCAATTGTAATATTCTTGTTGGCATTGTAAACCCTCCAAGTTTAGAGCATCGGTTAACGTACCGTATATAAGTTCAAACGCGAGATACTATAGTCAAAGCATTCTCGGGGGACTGATTGGAAACCCTGGGGAGTAGAGTACAATATACATACCTGGGTTAAATTGTTGTAATGAATTGGAAATTTTGCAACTGGAGTAGGGGCGGATCAGGGAATTTTTTCTGGATTAGGGGGGGGCGTGGGATATGTATTTTTTTCTTTTCAAAGAGGGCCGCGAGGGGTGGTCTTCTTCTGGGGCCGCCTTAAGGCCCCCAGTGGGTCCTTAGGCAAGGCCTGGTGGGGTCCAGGGGGGCGAAGGCCCCCGGAAACTCCCTGAATTTGTGATTTTAGGAGTACACTTAACCATATGATAGCCTTATTGGGAGAGAGCAACTTAGTTTTCAGAACTTGTGCTCAATCCCATTGTAAATATAACTACTTATAAAATATGTTAAACCAAGCCCCATAGGTAAGTACACCCTCTCCAGGGCGTAACCAGGGAATTTCCATTGGGGGGTGGGTGGGGGGATACGAACAGACTAAGGTATAGGATTTAAAGTGCTAAGCATGCAGTCCAGCTGTGTAGACTGAGCCGGTAAGGGGGCCAGGGGAGCGAAGCCCCCGGAAGCTAAGAAATGTTTTCATTTTCCATTGCGTGGGGGTTGTTTTTAAGCTCCAGAGGATCAGCGCATGGGCACAGGCTGGTAGGGTGTCGAGGGGGCGAAGCACCACAGGAGCTGAGAAATTTTTATTAATGGTCATTTCCAGTGTGCGTCTGGGGTGGTGTTTTAGGCCCCTAAGAGGGATTCCAGTAATGCGGCTCTGGTAAGCGGGGCGAGAAAGTTCCGAAGAGGTTTTAAGCATCAGATCTTCAGTTTAAAATGGGGGCTGCACGTGCACCCAGTGCCCCCAGGTTAAAAAGCCTTGCTTTCCTTAACAAGAACTGACAGCAGGTAAATTATTTGACCGATGATACTTTGCACATTAAATTGTATTATTATAATACCCCGAGTACCCTAATCTTTGAAATTTTAGGGGGGCGTGCGCCCCCCACGCCCCTCTAAATCCGCCAGTGCTATCGTGCGCGCTGCGCTAGTCCTCTCTCTCTCTTTATCCCATCCATTCACTATCTTCTCTCTCTCTCTCTTTTTTTTTTTTTTTTTTTTTTTTTTTTTTTAGGGGCGTACGCCCGGGTACGCCTTTCTTGAATCCGCGCCTGTGGTTATGCCAGGGATCTGTGTTGGTCCAGTGTTGTAATTATTGTTCTGTTTTTGAGACTACGAGATTGAATTATGTAGAGGCTGTTCGTTTATCTTCGCCTTTTCATCATCAGGGGTGGAACAAATGTAGTAACCAGTATACGCGTTGAGTTTTCATAAACAGCGTCGTGAATGCATGTCAATACCTCCTTTGATTGTGATCTATATACAACCGTTTTTATAAGATAAATTACTCGTTTCAAATCATTCTGCTCTAGTATAAAGCCAAGTAACTTACATATTAGAAGACAAATAATGTTGTTAACCAAAAAAAAATATTTCAAGTTCACTTACACTGCCCTCGTCGTATGCAGTGGTTCTAATATCACAGACTACTGAGAATTTTGAACATTCGTACACTCCCTATTTTTTATGTGGCATTATATATCCATGCTCTTTGGGCACAGCCCGACTGGTTTTATAGATAGAGGCTTTCGGAAAAAACACACCGTGTAATGAGGTTTAACACCCTATATAAACACTATCTAGGATGTTGCACAATTCCGTCTGAGATTGGTGCCCACCCACATCACGAACTTGGATTGTTGTAAGGAGCTTCCATCTACGAGAAGAAAGGTTCCAAGGGAAGAACGGCCACCAAAAGAGGAATTCTTTTCTAAGCGAGCTGTCTTGGACAAACATTCGGTCAAGTTCGAATGATTTGTCCATCCACAACGGCCTAGTCTAGGAACTCTACGTGAGATGCGCAGCACTCTTGACATGTTTTTCTTATTTTACCAGAAAGGGTATTGAATTTCCGTTTGCACTTTGTATGTGCTAGAGGTGATTAAAATAATCAACTCAATCTAGTTCAGCATTCGGCTCCTAAGAGAGTGCTTTTATGCGACTATAATTGACTGGCATTATGTTTATGATCAAACACATACTTCTAAAAAAAAAATATATTAAGACTGACAACAGTTTCCATGCTCGTAGATGGAGAATGGACAAACAGCATCCAGTGTTGCATAATTATGTTACTAAGTAATGCGAAAACTAACAGTGCGAATGAATACTACACATGTCAGTCCAGTACAAGGATATGTATCATTATGGCTAATGGTTTGCACTGATTAGGATTTTTATACATATACTATTAGGGATTATGCTCACGATAGGTCCCCGAGAGGTTTGGTTCTATTTTACACACACCATAGGCTCTCTGCTAAGACTTTGTATTGCAATTTCAGAAATAGTGTCTCTCCTTTTTCCGTAACTTACAAAGAGTTACATGTCTAGATAGGGATGCTTCTTAGCCTATTTATCTCCATAGTTAGGCTTGATTTCTTTTGGTAACCTAATGACCTTAGATGTGAAGACTCTGACTGAATTTAATTTTTATAATTTAGTGAACAAGACATTTTAAAAAACGATAGAAAGTTATTCATGTTGCTCTTCATAATTCTATCACCTTCTTGCTAATTATTGAGAAATTGGTAGCATCCACCTCCTCCAAACCCCACTGTTTTATGACAATTGTCATTTTTTACCATTTCATCCATGCAACCTATGTATGGTCTTACGGTGTGACTAAAATCTAGACACATTTTATTTTTGGATTCTGTAAGATAGCATTTTGACAGATGACAAATTGTCAAATTGCATATGCATAAATACACATTACAGTGCAAAAAATGTTTCTGGTTGCCGAAGGTATTTGCCGAACCAGACACGTTACTTTTTGAGTATCAATCTCTACATTCCCTACCCACTCCGGGGTCATGGCTTGTCTTGTGCTAGAACACGGTTTCTTAGGTACATATGATACACTGTTAAGATATATAGCTTATTCTGGAAGGTTTAAATACCTTTAAATCCTGAAAGGTTTTCCAGGGGTTAGCAGTTTTTTTTGCTAATACTTTTTTGCCTGTTACTCTACTACTCATGAGGCGTGGTGTCGACAATTGACTAATTCCGTATTATACTCCAGCAAACATTAGTAACGGTAATGAGGAATTTGCATTTTCAATTTTATTGTCCAACCTTGTATGATTAATCCATGTGTAATTATTCTTCAGTTTGTGAAATCAGATCAGAATTGTTAGGAACAAGCTATTCTGAAATCATTCTTAGCACAATACAATTAATAGGAATTTGCATACCTGTTTTGTTTAAAAGGGTGCAAAAAATCTACATTTATTAAATCATAATACATTTGTATTTATGAAAGTTTTCGGTTTCTTGTTGATTTCCTACTGTCTGACATGTAAAGATCCAAACCTTAGTTGCCTATAATTCGAAAAGATTCTCAATCTTTTGAGCTCACTACACAGTAACTAGCTTTGTAGTAAGGTAATTTACAGATTTTTGCAGGTTTGGGGAAGTGTGGTATAATGCACACATCCATGTGTGAAATTAACCGAACTGGTTAGTTAGGCTGATAATAATTTGTCCAGTCATAGTCAGATGAAATCTTAGACTGATTTGGCATATAGAATGAAATTAATGCAGTCTTCAAACAGTTACAACTTTTTGTTCTTCATTTTATCAATTCAAATTAATTATTTGCCTCTTAGGAATAAGAACTTGTACTTAACATCTGCGATCTGTGGGGGGTCCGGGTTGAATAGGTCCCAGCATTAAATACCTTGCATTTCGTAAGAAGGCCAAACTAAATGGGGTGGGTCCTATCGGATGAGACCACGAAAAAACCGAAGGCCCTGTGTCGATTAGCAGGTGTGGCACGAAAAAGATCCATCCCTGCTCAAAGGCCCTGAGTGCCGAGCATAAGCCCTGAAAAATTTTTTGGCAGCCCTTCATTCGGCATGGTGACGTCTCCATTTTAGTGGAAATTAATTCCTCGAAGTGGAAGACGTAAAACATAACATAATAAATCATAAAACATCTATCAGATGTAATGGTTTATTGTATCTAAAAATCAAGCGAATGAAATCTGTGCAATTAATGGAATGAACACTGAATACACATGACAGTTGTTAGAATAACAAAAGAACTAAGGCTATTTGTTATTTATTGTTGTCGTCAAGTTTTATCTAGGAATTTGAAATTATTCGTGGTAGACAATTGTCTATTAAGTAAGGTTCAACACTATTCACGTGTTGATGCTGAGCAAATATAGGTGTAATTCAGCCAAGTTAAGA
>CAJDSM010002788.1:17478-28867 GCA_903981925.1 Ostrea lurida
AAATTTAAGAAAACTAGCAGGTTACAACCTACACCAAAGACTTGTTATATACATTGATATCTACTTAATACATACTAGTACAAAATGCCAATGTACTTGAATTGTATATAGACTTAGATCTTTTTTTGTTTACAAAATATCTAAATTAGACTTTGTTGATCATTGTGGTCTCTGTTTGTCAACATCTCGCTGATGTCAGTGACTGGAGTCAATTCACATGTTCAGTCACCTTGTACAGCTTCAATTTAAATCCATCCATGCATATCGATTAAAGATCTGAAGTATTTTATAGGTAGAAAGACGAGTACAGACGTATGTGTGTATTCAGTAATAATAACAATAACAAATATCTCGTTATCACAAATACTCGTTCCTGGGCGACATTTACAATCCAACGATATCTTTCTGTTTTTGAAAGATTGTCTTCATGTTTATGTAAGTTTGATATAATGTACTCAGATGAGATACATGTCTCATCCCATATTCATCAAAATGAGGAATACACAGTGCACTTAAAGAAGGTTAACTTTAACTTGTTAGACATTTGGAAAACAGTATACAAATAACAAATACAAAACTGAAATGGAAAAACCTGTTTCATTTTTAGTTTCAAAAGCTTTCAAGGCCAAAAAAAAAAAGAACAAAGAAAGATTTTGCCATCAGCTAGAAAAATGATCAAACCACGTACACAAGCGCTATTAAAATATTGGTTAAAAATACGATACTCACTTATTCAATGAGAATGTCCCACCACCACCCACCACATACATATTTATCATACCAGTATGAATATAGTTAAAAAAAAAAAAGCAATGCTTGAATATTGAAAAAATGAATAAATAAAGCATATAACAAAGAAATAAATGAAAATTACAAACTTGAGCTGATAGCTTGGAAGGAAAACCACATCTTTCAATGTGAAAATGAAAGTACAAGTTAACAGATTCCAAATACATAAATTACTCAGATTACCAAAAAAAAAATATCATGATATTTATCAAAATCATAATTGATTTAAATATATGTTATTGCAGATAGAATAATTTATATTAGTGATGGCTTTTAATATTATATAATCAAATTTATTATATATTTGTAGACTCACTGTTAATATGGTTTTCTTTCTAGTTTCTAAAAAAAAAAACCCAAAAAAACCAACAACACCCTGATGGGCCCGATAATGACCAGATAAATGCCTTCTAAATTGTTTTAATGCTTATTTGATGGGTAATTCATGGTATAATATATGTATGGACTATAGTTTGAGTTACTTCCCTTACCTTAATCAGAAGAAATCAACAAAAAATGCTTTCACACTTGTTTTCATTAATACCAGTAGAATTGTAGTACATACTAGATAATTTGTATTTGCTGTGTGTATAGATGAGTATTATTTTCAATATTATCTCATTAATTTGAATTATTTGAAAGTGACCTTTTAGATAATCATTAAAGTTGTTAATTATGTTTCAACCAGTTGACTTGAACATTGGAAACGTGATAGACTGCATGGGATGAATTTTTTTTTTGACTTGCAGGGTTAAACTAATTTATCAAACATGTTTTAATGTTATCTGGCAGGCATTTGCATGTGTAATGAAAGAACGACATTGAATTCAGTGTTCTGGTACCTGTGTAGGTAAATATTCCTCTTGGCAATGAAATACCGACACACATGCATGATAGTAGACGATCTAGAGGTTTAAAGTGGCTATATATCATAGAAAAGTTCCAGCAACACGAAAAATTAATTATGAAAATAATATGATATGTAAGAACTATACATGTCAAAAGTTGGACAAATATGGAAATCTGAATTACACAAAAAACGTTATTTTCAAACATATAATTTCAGTAAATATGAACAAAACTCCTGGCGGATTTGAACATGGGTACCAGGGTGTAACCAGCCCTAAGCCTTTACCTACGAACACATTGAAGTATGATACAAATCAAATTGATCGAAACAATTTCACAAAACTTTTAATCGCCCATCTTGTTGTGTGTGTTATAAGATATATGTTTAGTGTAGTGGGCTACCTTAAGCCACGATGTGCCAAACGTGCACTCTCCCAATAGTTTAACATTAATGATCTGCATGTCTGTAAAAAATTCTTCCATGTAGAAAAATTTGAACATATTATTGGGTATCGTTTTTTATGGAAAGACATTTAACAGCAAACTTCAAAGAAAGCCACTTTTCATTCGTTATCAAAGTACCGGGCCATGATAACAGAAGATGGGATGACAATTTACTATTACAATGTATGCTGATTTATAAGAAAAATGCATGCTAAAATATGCTGTGACAGCTAGTGTATTGGATTGCGTAGGAAAAATGGTCTACATAAAAGTTTAAATTATCCATTAAATTATCCATTATGATGACAATGATAAAGGTTGCTTCATGGCCAAATGTGGTCAGACTTTAAACAAGGTCATATAGCTAAAGTCAAGGCACTTTAGTTTTAGAAAAAAGAGGAGAAAAAGTATTATCTAAGCCATAACTTTGAAACAGAGGTTAGAAACCTCAGTACTTAGCCACATAATAATGATCTGGATTTATAATAATGATTGGATTGTATATAGCGCCTTATCTCCTAAGTACTCAAGCGCTTTAAATGCATTATTACCCCGGCAGACCTTAACAATCCAGAACCTTTCTCAGTGGGCAAAGCTTGCCATTCAGCGCTTAGAACACTAACGATTCTGACAAGATCTTTCCTGTCTATAGCCGGTAACCTTTAACATTTGGGTGGATGAGGAAATTCATGAAAGTGCCTTTCCCAAGGACACAACGTCGTCCTGCACGGCCCAGGATTCGAACTTTCCACAACCCTCCGTCGGAGTCGACGCCTACCATTGGCCACCGACGCCACAGTTAATTTGTAGATTCTCATCCACCAGCAAAAAAAAAAAAAAAGTAGGGTGGATGGAGGATTTTATTTTCTGGAACTTTAAAATCTGAAATAAGATAGCATATACTGTTAAAATTCTGGGGGGCCTTTTTTTTATCAACATTCCACTTATAAATTAAGTTAAAAAATCATGGAACTGCACACTTCTCGTTATATTTGGTGCCGTACCCAAAGCTTAATCTTCTTTTATTCTGCGAATATCCGGCTGATCACGAATTCATGTTACCCTGTTATGGAACCGGAAATCAATTTCTCTTCATTTGTGTAAATTAGAGTCGCAAATGGATTAAGGATATGAAACATGGTCCGTGGATTTTAATTTTGGAATCGGAAGGGGGGAGATATACATGTAAATAGGGTGGGGGGGTCAGTTCCAAAAATCTTCTCAAAAACCCACTGGGCAAAAAGAAGAAACCTTGTGACATAGTACATTCTAAATGACGGGGAAAGAGCTAACAATAGGCAGTGTCGAGTGTTCCCCAATCCCAATTCACTTAATAATTGGCCGGGTTGCCACGAGGCAAAACCGGCTTTATAAGGGAATGGCGGGCGCGTTGCGGGGGTGGGGAAATAATTCTGTAACACTTAACTCAGTAACACTTATCGTAGCTTAGCCCTCATGACATTTAACATTTATCATCAGTGGTGGTCCCAAATGTTGATCCGATCAGGACCTGTCCAAACATCTGACTTCCTGTTTACCGAGTTAGAATATGTTCCAGTGTTATGTCTTAATAGCGCAAATTTTCGTAACACTTTACTCAGCAATTAATTATCGTAGCCTCATGACTTTTGATATCCATCATCATCGGGGTGGTCCCATATCGTGGATTCGATTTAGACCTGTCCTACACTACTTCAGTTTACCGGGACTTATCCAGTGTTATTCTCTATAGTCAAATTTTCGTAACACTTTACTCAGCAATAATTATCGTTAGCTTCATTGACCTTTGATATCCATCATTCGCGATGGTTCCATATCGTGGGATTCGATTTCAGGACCTGTCCGACACCTACTTCTGTTTACCGAACATATTTACAGCAACCCGGCATTTCTGTCTTTGACGCACTTTTTTAAATTTGAAAATTAAATTTCTGAAATTATTAACTCAGTAGCCACAAATCAGGCCGATAAAAAATTTTAACAGAGGAATATGTAGGAATTAATTTTAGATCACCTGTATTATTTGGTATGAAGCAACTTTGGGAAAAGGGGAAATAAATTATTTAACTTTCTGAATCAGGACTTCTACAACCTTAATTGGGGTCATAGTCTAGTTTGGGAAAAAAAAACCTGCCAAAAAAGTTGAACTTGATTTTCAAAAATCTCTTCCCCCCGCCCCCCCCCCCCCCCCCCCCCCCCCCCCCTCCTCTCTTCTCTCTAACTGCCACATTATTCAGTAGTAAAAATAGAATGAAAAGCATAGTGATGTAGATCAGGAAGAGCTGCTGAGTCGACCAAAAATTTAGATTTCATGATCCCTAGGTTAGAGGTTCTGGCTCAAGGGCAGGGCCAAACTTGGTATATAGTGTTTATGTGTAAAATATTTAATGTGTTATTGATACTAAAGTGAAACTAAATGGCTATATACATATGTAGAATGAGGAAGTAGTCCTTTACCAAATTGTAAATGTCATGATCCCAGGGGTAGATGTATTGGTATCAGGGTGAGGCCAAAGTGGACAATATCAGATTAGATGTGTTAACAATTGAACATTTTTAACTTGCTCTTGATAAATATATACCATTCTATTTTTTGTTCTTCACTTTTAGGATGAAGAATCCTTGGAACATTGAAAGCAACATAAGTTGTAAATTTTGGGGCTTCTGCACCCCAGGGGCTAAAAAGTTTGAATCAAAACTGCCAAGCATTGACCAATATTGAAAAATACTCTCTACCACTACACATCTGTAAGAAAACTAAATGCATAGGTCATATGGGGCAGGGAGGCATTAACCGAAATTGTGAATTTCATGATCCCCATAGTAGAGGTTCTGGCTCCACAATGGTACCAATTACCAAAATTAAACACATGTACATGTATATGTGTAAAAAATTTATAATAATAATGGGATCATAAAGATAATATCTTCTTTAAACCAAATTGTAAATTTCATGATTCCAGGGGTAAAGAAATTGGTTCCAGGGGTTATAATTATTACAGTAATTATTGTCGTTATCATATTTAGGAAAAGCAGAGTCCAAAAGGGTTGTCCAAAATCGTGCATGTCATAACCAATTTCTGGGACTTGACAAGGATGGGCCTAAAATAATCATACCATATGTTCACATACATTATATGATGTGAAGTCTTTCATCATTATAGGCAATTAGGGGCCATGTAAGTGTTAAGATTAATACATCTTGTTTTATACTGTTGGTGAATATTAGAATTTAGTTTAGGTCTGCAGAATAGGAATTGTTCTAGATTTTGTAGCCCTTGCACCTAGTGATACTTTAACTAATACCCAGGTGACAGGTAAGGCCTGTGGGCCTCTTGTTTAATATGATGATTTCATTTGAAATGTTTGTTATTGAAACAACGTACAAATGAACAATATATCAAAGAACACACAATTATACCTACTTGGAGGACTGAAACAGCATCTGGTGTTAGAATATTTTGATTTCAGTAACAAGAAGTGGCCAGAGACTTCAAACCTCCATTAAAGCTTACCATATTAAATTTGATACGTTCAAAATTAATCACCTCATGCAGTCAATAAACCTATCTTAATGTGAAAATTTGAGTGAAATCCAAGCAATAGCTTTTATATAATCTTGTACATACACAAGTAAACATATGTAAAAATTTGAACACAAAGAGCATTCACCTCCTTGACAAAAAAGATTAGACAGTATGTGGGATGTGGCAATGAATATAATGCTATACATGTAATATCAGATTGCAAACACCCAAATACCACATATACATGTACTATGATGATATAGGCTACACATTTTGAACCAATATGAATTGAGCTGAGGTTAATTATTGAATCACAAAAAAATCATTATCATGGTTAATCATGCAATAATGATGAAATGTCTTTTACTGTTATTTGATTAGTGATGAGTTTTGCCTAGTAAGTACAAAGTACCAATTTCATAACACCTTGTACAGAAGTGGCTGGGTTTTCTATAGTATTACTCTCACAAGCAATGTTTTGATAGTAGGTCATGACCCCGTTGGGTTAGAAATTTTAAGGTCATTGTGAGAACTTTGTTTGCTTATAGAACTACTTCATTAGTATTAGTTCATAATCTACATTGATTTTTCAATGTCAGAATTGCATGATATTTTGAAAGTAAATGGGACTTTCTTTAGCATACAATTGGGTTTTTTTCTGGTTTTTTTTTTTTTTTTTGACTGATTAAACTTTACCTTTTACAGTCTTCATAATTTATTGAGCTGGCCCTGAGGTTTATCAAAATGACTCGTAGGTGACCCTTATTGATTTTTGGGTTGAGGTTCCTGATTTAGTTTGATTATAAGTACATTTTTAGAATCATTTCTTATGTTATTCTAGTAAGATGAAATTAAAGCTCATGCAGAGTCAGAGTTTGAAATGTAACTGATGATCAGCCAGCTCTTACAGACAAACAGAATCAGTATCGGCTAAGCACTCAATTGCCTTTCACTGTCAAATCTGCAGTGAGGACAAAGCAAAATTAGGGTCAATTATCAAATCATATTTGAACAACTCCAAACATTATTATGGTCAAACTGATACTAGAAAGTAATTCATACTCTTTTAGAAAGTCTGCACATTTTGAAAAAAATGCATGCATTAATATTTAGTTTTGTCATGAACTGTAGGAAGATGGGCAGAGTCATTGAAATAAAAGTTGCACTGAAACTTTACAGGATAATATAGGACTATGTGGCTGTCATTCATGTGATTTATGCCATATTAGCCTCGAGAAGAATATCTACCTTGTGAGTCCAGTACATTCTCCTCAGACTGACATGGGATCTAATGTAGGAGACTTTGACACCAGCTAGTCTGTAAAACTTCAATGTATTTTAAAAATGTTGAAGAATAATCAATGGAAAAAGTTCATGCTAAGGAGTAATTGTGTAAGGCTGGTCCACTATATAAACCAGAAGGCAGAGCATAATTACCTCCTTAATCCCCAAAAGATTGAAGTGAAATTTAACCAGTTTTGGTCGGACCTAAAGTCTACCTCTGCCCCTTTTATTGAAATTTATTGATATCTCATCAGAAAAATCTTGTGGACAGCAGACAGAAAAATAAGGTGAAGTTGAATACTGGTACATAACCTCCCTCCAGCTTTGTTGGCAGAGCAGTAAATTTCTATTATTATGTGCATGCCAAATGAGCAAATAAAACATGTAAATGACCCCCAGAAGAAATGAATTTGTATTCTTTGTTGACATAAAATTTTATTTTAGAATCTATTGAAAACTTCGCACAAACCAACCAAATTGGCATTGCCAATAAGTAATGCTACATGTAGATTATTAGACAGGGTGCTTTTTGGGCTGATTAGTTGGTTTTGTTTATTCTTGCATGCAGTTGTGTCCTACCAAGTCTGATATGTATTGTAAGTTACAAAACTTGAGTGTCGAGTTATTCTGATCAGAATAGTGTTGCTGGTGTCACTTCTCACAATTTCATTTTCTTCTCTGAAACATTGGGTCAATTTCAACCTTACCTGGTAAACAAGATCCTTTGGTGAAGGAGATTGAAGTTTAGGAGATTCAAGTTTCTCTAAATCAAGAGCCATTGTCCCTTCCAAGGGAAATAATTAGAAAAAGGCAAAAAATAATGAACAAAAAAATAATGGGGTGAAATCAATTAAGAGATAACTTGTATGGAAGCTTCCTGGCCCAATGAAGATTAAAATTTGTCCAGATTTGATGGACCTTGGGAATAGGGTAGGGCTGCAAATGGTGAAGTCATGTCTCTCACTTGGCCTCTGTTTCTTATAAAATCGCCGCACAGTTTTATACTAAATTCATCGCAATGTTTAGTTTCTTGGGAACATAGATGTCGGTCCCTATAAATAAAAGCTGGTTCGTCAGTCCCGAAACAATTTAGGCAACTCATATTTTGTTTCCGATTCAGATGAATGACATCACATTGAACGTCACAAACGTTTCAATGACGTTGGTTTGCTTACTAATCAATATTGAGAAACTTTCACGGCGATATAGGCCCTATCTATTGCTATATTCAGAGTAATCATCTATAGATGTTTTACAATTTACCAGCGTTACAATAAAAAGTTGATTTTGAATTCTTAAAATGGGTATTTAGAACTGGAGGCCGATGTTTAACTTTTATGATAAAATTAACGACTCAATGCTCATGTGGGCCTGCGTAGCTCAGTCGGTAACGCTCCGGACCGCCAACCCGACATCGTGAGTTTGACTCCCTGCGTCGGCAATCAACACAAATTTATTTCTCACGTATTTCGGACATAGTACCATAGTATTATTTTCGGCATAAGTGCACGGTCACTACATAAATTCATAGAACACTTGCGAAAATGGTGGAATGTCATTATACAGGGGAGAAGCTAACAGGAGCATAATAATAGTCAATAGTATCGATAGTTATCGATATCAATGGGCACGATAAGTAAATAGTCGATTGTATTTCTGAAACCTATCGATTAAACCATCGGCGATAGTCAGTGCAACTATCGACTTGAACGATAAGTTCCTCAATGAATGTCTGATACTTTGTTCCTTGATAAAACTTTTCAAACTTTGAATGAAAAGATAACTTTTTCTACATTTCTCAAAGTATGGGAGACTACTAGAAGAATTTAGAGTGTTGGTAAAATGGGTCTTAGACCTTCCATGCCGGTATTTTTTCTTACATTCACAAGTGTGTATTAATTTGTATTCACCACAATTTTTTTTTTTCCGCTGTTTCTTTTCAGATTTAAAGATATTATTTAAGCGCTGAATGTAACCTTCACTGAAAAATTTAATGTGAAGTATCAAATATAAACTATCATAATACATGTAGTATCGCAATAGTAAGGCCGACTATTGATAGTCTATCATGATAGTTGTTTCAACTATCGATAACTATTGTGATAGTAAATTTTGAATCAATAGTCACCCCTAACGAAAATGATGTTTTTATGTATTTTTAAATAAATACAATATATTGTATGGAATGATCACAGGCACTTGATGTCACGTCTTTCCATGCAATAAATACAAAGCATTATACATTTTTTGAAAAAATCTTCCTGTAAACAAACTATTGACTATTGTCACCAGTTTGTTTACAGGAAGATTTTTTTTGTTATTTAAATGTATGTTTAAAAAATTCAATTGCCTGTGTATGGAACGTAAGAAATTCATTCCCCTAATTTGACAATGGGGAAATTACATTTAAGTTTCCAATATAGGGAGGGCTAATTTACCAGTCTTTCATTATAAAGATTGTTAAATTATTTTGTTCTCTTAACTAATTCAAAGAATATATCAAATCATGCATCTCAGTGGTCCGGGAAATATATAATAACATGCATCATAATCAAAACCAATAGTTTGAAAAAAGAACTAACTTGAAATTCATATGCTAGTACATTGCTTTGTTTTGATTTATGTTTTTGATACATGCATCATAGAGTATTGACATAAACTAAAGGTTGATCAGTTATATGTAGTTCATCAAAATGAGCAAGCTTTTGTTACATATTATAAGTTGGCCACATAAGGTCAGAAATGGTGTTGTTTGGCAATTGTATTGATTTCGTATGGTTAACTGCCAATTTGATTCTTAAATGCTTAAAGAATACACATTGAATACACATTGAAAGGTTGGACATTTGCCTACAGTAGTTTAGATTAAACGACCTTCACATATACTGCGTGTGGCATGTGTCGACTTTTCACAGCTTAGGGTTGGATAGGGTCCAACGCCAGTAAACCAACTGGAACCTAGAAAACAAGTAGAGCATGTCACCAAGTCTGACAGCCTTGTATGTTAAATATGGAATATGGAAAAAATATGACCTGGGACAATTAATATATTTAAGGAATCCAACAGAAAGAAATACCGTATTGTATATTATTGTGTATTTTAATTTGAAATTAATGAGACTAGTGCTGGTTACATTTATTAGGGTCCTGCATGAAATGCGGGTGCCCTATAGTAATCACATTGTCCATCTGTCAACATTTTAGTTGTGACACGATATCATAACTCAAAAAGTTTTGATCGTACAGTTTTGAAACTTTGCACAATTGTACTCTACACTAAGAGGCAGAAGTGTATAAATTCTGGGTTCCGTCCACCCGTCTGTTCGTCTGTCAGTCTGTCCGTCAACATTTTTGTCTTGATGTAATAACTGTAGTATGGATGCGATAACTCAAAAAGTTTTTATCGTACAGTTCTAACACTTTGCACAATTGTACCCTACAACAAGTGGCAGAAGTGTATAAATTTTTGGTCCCCTGCAGCACAGCACGTACACTGTACCTTGTTTGTCTGTCAGGCCGTCTGTTCGTCAACATTTTCGTTGCGATGCGATAACTCAAAAAGATGTTATTGTACAGATTTGAAACTTTGCACAATTGTACTCTACAATAATAGGCAAACTCTGGGTTTTGTCCGTCCGTCAACATTTTCGATGTGATGCGATAACTCAAAAGTTTTTATCGTACAGTTCTAACACTTTGCACAATTGTACCCTACAACAAGTGGCAGAAGTGTATAAATTTTTGGTCCACAGCAGCACAGCACGTACAATGTACCTTGTTTGTCTGTCAGTCCGTCTGTTCGTCAACATTTTCGTTGTGATGCGATAACTCAAAAAGTTTTTATTGTACAGTTTTGAAACTTTGCATAATTGTACTCTGCAAGAAGAGGCAGAAGTGTATAAATTCTGGGTTCACAGCACCTTCATACAGATGTCACTTTCCTTTGATAGCCCTCGGCAGGGCCCTTGCTGACCATGTCAGTTTTCTAGTAAACTTTGAAACAAACAAGAGCAATCAGAGATTTTTGAGTGCCACCATGGTTACATTAAGGTCGTCTGGATCCAGGATCCAGATCTGAGTCCGGATCACCACCATAAAATTTTCAAATCAATCTGACCTTTAGTTTTGCATGAAGTTGCTAACAGACAAATACATGAATAAACGCCTCCGATTTTATGGTCCTTGGTGGTAATGAAATTAACTTGTGATACGTACCATTTCTTTTATACAGCAATTACAAGAAGTAAAAATCTTCGGATTACAAATTGATTTTTTCGTACATGCATGTCCTTGAAATTTGACATTGATCTTTAAATGGTGAAGTTTTTTTTTTTATTTTGTTCTTTTTTCCCTGAAGGTCACATTGTTCAATATTGTTACACAAATGGTATCGATGAATTTTATGGATCGATTAGATTCTTAGAGTTCNACACAAATGGTATCGATGAATTTTATGGATCTAGAGTTCAGTTTTTAGGTCACCTGAGTAAACTCAG
>CAJDSM010002792.1:891-17796 GCA_903981925.1 Ostrea lurida
TGTTTGCCCAACTCTCTATAGGACTTATTAGAGTGATTGCCGTTGTTACGTCTTTCTCCGTCCTTGTGCGAAGAGGGATAATTCTAAAAGTATCTGGAGGTAATAGCATTTATTCCACACTTACCGTTCGTGGATTAGGAATCATATCATGCTTCTCGGAGTGGACTGCAATTTAACCTCGCACATTATCTAACAAAAAATACCAAACATGGGTTTACATTATGTATTTTGCATTGCTATGTGAAACCGGGTATATTAAATTAATCTTTAAGATTCCGCGGACGGTTTTATCTCAGGTTTAGTCGCAAAGTGAGAAAAGAACTGTGAAAGCTTATAATAAAATCGTTGTTTCTGATTCTGCGATGATGCTGACGCTGTTAAATACACATAATTAAATAATTTTTCTAAACTTAAATACTTTCAATATGCCAACTTATAGAATCGGATCTAAAGGTGTTCCAAATTGTGTACAAGAATCAGTGGCGGATCCAGGATTTGTCGAAAAGGGGAGGGGGTCCTTTGAAATAGGGGGCCTGCTATACGTCACTGGATATATAGTGGTCTAGAATGAAGCCCAAGTGGTGGCCCAGGGGGCGAACATTCCGGAAGCTCTTGGGTTTAAGGGCATTTAAAGTTTTTTTAAGGGGTGTATTTAGCCATAATTTTATACATAATGTTAATTTTGGCCACGAAAGGGGGGGGGGAGCTCCTCTTTAAATTCGCCTTTGAAAATCTCAGGAAGTTTTTTAATACAACATTTGAATTATCTTTGGATATCCCCTCCCCCTAATTAATCAGCAAACTATTCCAACTGTGTATTTACGGTTTCCTTTACTTTAAAGCGAGTGCAAATACACCTGCTTATGAATTAAGAAATACTGGAGGTGAATAAAGGAGAAATCAGTTTTAGATATTTGCGTTTCCAATGTTAATCCCTTGATATCATTGCCAATTGCAACGATAGTAATCTCCTCATGAACACAATGCAGTTGTGAAAATTCGCGTATTAATCTTTATTTTAATAAAAACACACTGCGAATTCTGACAGAAATGAGATTAGAAAGTAAATCTAAATTTGTTTTGTCATTGGCTATCCGATGAAATTTTAAATTGTTATCTAAGATTTTGACTGCTGATTCCAAGCATCACATTGCTATCATTGATGCGTCGTTTTCAGGGGCTTTCTTTGTATCGGTGATTGAGTTGTTCCACCTATTTTTTCCTCTCCCCTGGTTTTAACTATGGTGCTTTCCTGTGTACATAGATACATGAAACTTTGGTTTTATCACAACTTTTATCCAGATTTTTCTTGGCAAACACTCATTAAAAAGTTCATTTATTTGGATTTATTTTACTATTTGCAATCCATGCTCTTAGGTGTTGCTTGTTTGAAAACTTTAATTGCCTTGAATTAAAAGAAAATATGCGATGCTAATTTTGGTGCACCGAATGTGACAAATGCAAATTTCAATAAATTTACGATTGATTTGCTTTGGCCTTTCAAGTGTAAATCAAGTCAAGTATAGCATCGCTTTATAATATAAGGACTGGTCTTCTTTCAGAAATGTATAGGTATTGGCTATTATATTATTTTGCCCCCCTCCCCAAAGAAAAAACCCACGACATTGTCCTTTTACTTTTCATTTAAAGATACGGAGAACATCGTGTGTTTTTCATATTTAAGTGTCACATTATAAAACAACACCTGACATAATTTACACTTGAAAGAAACCAAATGCTGAATGAACACTATACTAACCCAGATTTAAAAAATATATATTCACCTTTTCTTCGAACGCCACCATATAATTTCGTATAATAAAACTACAAGTGACATAATTTACACAGGAGAGAATTATACATCGCAGGTGAATAAGCTATATACTTCTAGGTTTTGTCAGTTTATTATCTTTATCATTACCTTGCACATCACCTTATAATTTGGGAATATAAAACAACACGTGACATACCTTACACGTGCATAGAAGCAGATACTGCAATTGAATTGATCATTCTACTAATTCAAGCTTTTGACATTTTAATACCTTTACCACTGCTTTCTTTCAGCACGATGTCCGAAAATACATGTTATCCATAATGAGCTGACCAGGCATGACTTCTGTATTATAATGTTACAAGTTGCGGTTGGTTTGATTTGAACCAGAAAATGTCACACATCAGTCGATTTCCGGTATCAGTTTTACCTTTCATACCTAATCAATCATGAACCATTTGTTTCCACGGTGGTTAATTTTCACGCGGGCTATCCCCGTGTCACCTTGAGTGTTAACTCTTAGCACTTATTCACATCAATCTTTACATGTACAGATCATATCCCAGAATTCATTTCATGTTTAATTTGCTTCATCGGTTTTCTACAATAAGTCACGTAAAATAAAAAGAAAAAAGATTATAGAAAGTGTGGAAACCCCCCCCCCCCAAAAAAAAAACCCAAAAAAAAACAACCCCAAACAAACAAAAATAAAATCAAACTATGTAGACTACTTAATTTAGATTACGTAATGCATTCAGCACTGAAATAAAAAAGTTAAATAAAAGTATATATAAAATGTTCCTAAAATTGCCTGGTGAATCCTATAATAGGTGATCATAGATAGAATTTTTTAATAAAAAAGTTTCCTGGCTGTTACAAAAGTTGTAGATATATAGAAAGAAGGCATGGCAAAACAATGGTCATGCCATGTTATATGCTATATTTATAACCTAGTAACTATTAATGTAGTTGTATTTGTTTACAATTCAGTTTACTACTACTTACAAGAAATTTTGGAATTTTTTTCTTTGCTGACACACCTCGCCACCCCCCCCTCTCCTTTCTTTTCTATTATATAACTCTTCAATATAGTTATAAATATATTGATGATATATATAAGAGAATTTTGTTGATGTATCGTATTATATATTATAATGTGCGTGCATGTAATATATATGCTGAAAGAAATAAACAGATAACACAAAAAAAACCCAAAAAAAGTTAATAACCAAGTTATAAATAAGTATAAATCAATGTGATAGACTGTATGCAATGAGATAATGTAAAAAGGACTGATTTAAATAATACATGAATTAATCACATACAGTCAAAGACTCAATTTAATATATACCAGTAGTATTGTAAACAAGATAAATTAAATGATGAAGGGTCAGAAGTAGAGGTTCTTAGTGGGTACAGATGACCTAACCGTCAAAGTTTTTCTTCAATTTTTAATTCCCAGTGAAGGTCAATACATTCCATTAATACAGTACGTGGTAAAACGCATATTGAACCTATTACTGCACTAATGTTTCTACTAAACAAAGGTAAGTCATGTTACCATAACAGTTGGGGTGAGTACTAGTTATTAGGACAATCGTCTCGTAAAGAAGCGATCAATGGCGACCGAAGGGGTTTTTTAATACAATCTATATTTTCCCATGCATAGTTAGGAAGTACGGGATTATGCAAATAGTAAGTATTTAATGATGCCGATATATATGTGTGAGCAAGCCATTTTTTATATAATTTTGTATAAGATAGGCATGGAGCCGTAGGGATGCCGGGGGGGACATGGGGGACCACGTCTCCCCCCCCAACCATTTCAAAAGTGGGGGAGGGGGGCAAAGTATGTTTTGCCCCCCCCCCCCCCACCACTTTTTTGGTCTACAGTAACTATTTTTCTGCATAAGATAACATAATTAGAACGTTTGCCCCTCTCTACCACTTTCAGTGATTCTATCTAGGTCGACCGCACCCCCCCCCCCCCCCCCCACTTTAAGGTGAAAACCTATTCTTTTATTCTTTTTTTTTATTTTTTGGCCTTGTCCCTAAAATTTTGAAGTTTGCCCCCCCCTTCTGTGATTTTTTTTACAGTTTGCCACCACCCCTTTCAAATCAAGTCCTACACCTCTGGATAGGGTTATTGAACTTAAATTTCAATTGGTGAATATTGGCACCAGTTGGCCGTAAAAATGCACGAGCATTTTGACAGTCAACAAGTGCCAATATTCACCAATATCAGTTCAATAACCCTTTTATCATAAAGCTAAGGTATTTAGTTGTTAAATGATATCCCTTTCACACAAATGCTCCAAAACAGACGATAATTCATCAATATTTGTATCTTATAGGTGAAAGTGTATTTTTGTATCTTATAGGTGAAAGTGTGCACTATCAGTATAATACTGATGCTTGAGGCAAAACGAATATTGAATTGGGATATCATAATTTAAGTACAGTAGAACATTGAAGTAAATAAAATGAATTTTGTTTTTAGTGCAATAAATACTTAATCTAAATCAATACCAAAGATTCCAGGGGCATAAAAATACTTTTTACTATGCCCAATTTGAATAGTCCCGTCCATACCAAAGACACTACATGATCCAATTGGTCAGCATGTACATTGTAGATGCATCAAAGACCCAGTAAAGCAAATTATCTGCTCTTAGTTTTAATGCTGAAATCGGAAGGTTCTCCCCCATTTTAAAATTGAAGGAATTTGATAAATTAATTTAGCGATGGATTAAATGATAAAGAATTCCTTTTTCAACTGCGACGGTAAATGAAAAGGCGAAGATAACAAACAGTGATCAATCTCGTAAGTCTCAAACAGAATACAAAACAAGAGTTGGCCAAACACGGACCTCTGGATACACATGAGGTGGATACAGGTTCCTAGGAGGAGTAAGCATCCCCTGTTGACCGTATATAGTCTTGATAATTCGTAGTTAAAACACGCCAGAGAGCATTTGGCCTAATAACAGGTTGTATGGGATGTGAAGTCAATATTTCAATGACTTGCTATTAAATCCAACAAACGTTTCAGCATTAGCAATGAAAGCCCCGGGTTTTTTGATAGGCTTTGTCACACAAAAAACATAAGTAACAAATCATAGCAATAACACACATAGAAACATTTTCTGACGGACATCATTTCAAGTAGCAATCATGATTTTTATTGAAAGAAAATGACATTATCTCATTTTGTTACGTTCTTGATCATCATGACTATCCTTTGAATTATGTCAATCGGAAGCTGATACAAAGAGAAAAAAAATTAATTATTTGATACAACAGTGGTTTATCTTAATACGTGCGGTAAAAAGCTCTTGGTGGCCACTATCTCAAATGATCTTTTATCTTTTATTTTTTTTTTTAATATTTACGAAACAAAATATTATCATCAATTGTAGACATATTTTTATAAATTCCGGATGAACATGTTTGTCCCATGCTTTTGATCAAAATTTTCATGTGGTCGCGGTAGCTCTGTAGTATTTTAAAGTGTTTGCTTCGTAACCGAGAGTCGTGAGTTCAAGCTCAGCTCGTGCCATGACCGCATCACATAATTTATGTTGCAATATTCCATCATCACCTGTATCTCAGCGACGTTTAGGAAGCCTGCAATAAAATAAGTGCGATAAATCAACGTTCTGTACAAATGCACATGTTTGGTTGATAAATTAAAAATTAAACACAACTGATACATCTATTGTAGTAATGGTTCAACATGCGAGGCAAGGCAATTGCATGCGCACATAAAATTGAAGCGTAGCGTGATTTGAGCCATGTGACCAGCTAAATATAGGCATGAGTTTATGATACACTAAAAGTGCATAGAACAAGGGCAAGGAATTATTAAATCAATTGTATTCAATAATGTTTGATAAGAATGTTTGCCAAATATTTCTTCAAAATGTTGACCGCAAGCCCTTATGCTATGCATTTAAAAATGGCACAACATATATTTTCATTCCCCCCACAAAACAACTATACAAAACTGTATGTCATGACGTCATTTTTCATTGTGACGTCATCTAGCCTGGAATGCATTAAGGTACTTTTCTATACAGCTTTTTTCAATTTCCTCGGATTTTCTTAACGTCGCTGAGATATGGTGTGTATGTCTCTCAACTTATTCGATATGCAAGAGCTTGTTCTGCGTATGATCAGTTTTTGAATCGAGGCAGGCTACTTACAAACAAGTGATTATAAAAGTCACGTTTAAAGGCAGCATTTCGCAAATTCGATGGTCGTTATGACGATTTAGGTTACCAGTATGACCTACCATTATAATAATGACCTTTATTTAAACAGGATTGCAAAACTAGTTTACATTGTGGTCCTGTCTTTAAACATATAAATCATACACTACACAACATGAAAATTATCACAAATATTCTATATACAGATAAGAACTAGCTTGAGTATTATCGAGTATCAAAATAGTGTTTAGATAGGCTGATCTAAAAGAAGTCAAAGTTCTACATTGTCTAATAAAAATCTGGCAATGAATTCCATAAAATTGCTGCTGAAATGATAAAATACCTTTTGAAATACCGGTATTCGGTTCTGGCTTTTGTAACATAACTACAATTACTAACACTTTGTCTTGTATTTCTTGTGGATATCTCATTCACAAATCTAAAAACACTCAAATACTCTGGTGTCATACAATGTAAAACTTTGAAGACAAGAATAATTTTTCTATACATTGAGTCAAATGCTGTCTGATGTGTTTCATAGCCATTGTGAAGCCGTTTTTCACACACTGATTTGACTACGGATTGCTCCGTTTAGCTGAGCGGGACTATGGGCTCACGCCGGGTGTGACCGGTCAACAGGGGATGCTTACTCCTCCTAGGCACACGATCCTAACTCTGCTGTGTCAATAGGTCCGTGTTTGCCCATCTCTTGTTTTGTATTCTATTTGGGACTTACGAGATTCATCACTGTTCGTTATCTTTGCCTTTACATCTAAAGACGTAAACATACGTAGATATTGATCCTTCGCCAAAAGTTCGACATTGAGAAGTGAGTAAAAATAAGCCCTAGTTGTGGCAGGTGCCGGCATTAACCCTTTAAAGAACCTTCCTTGCTACGACTGTAAGCGCTAAGCATAGGCTGATTGATTGATTGATTGTAAATCATTTTACGTCCCTCTTGAGAATATTTGAATCATATGGAAAATTTACCATTGCGGGTGAAAGGCTGTTAATTTAGATTTATGCTCGGCGCTTATGGAGCGATCTTTATCTTTCCACGCATGCTGTGTCACGGAACCTCGGTTTTAGCGGACTCAACCGAAGGATCGCCCCATTTAGTCGCCTCTTATGACAAGCAATGGGTACTGAGGACTTATTCTAACGGACTGCTAAGCATAGGTATTTTACTTACAACAGGCACGTGACATCTCAATAATATGATAAAAAGTATTCGGAGTTTATTAAAATCCCGTATTCACCATTTAACGGGGAAAATGCGTACTATTTATCCCTCTGTTTTTAAGAAACCAGAAGTGGTAAATGAGTTACATAGACTACATGAAAATTTTGTACTGGTTCCAGCTGATAAAGCTAGTAACAACATTGTCTTTGTTTGTAAAAGTTACTATTATAATTGTCTTTTAAATGAACTAGGATTTACTTCAACATCTGGGAATCCTACTTACACTCTAAGCAATTTCACAAAAGATGAAATTCTTCAAAATTACCTTTCTGTTTTAAAGACTTTCAATATTCCGAAGAATCAGGATCAATTTGAATTACCATACCTTTATTGGATTCCGAAATTGCATAAAAACCCTTACAAACAAAGATACATCGCTGGCTCCAGTAAGTGCTCTACCAAGCCTCTTTCTTTACTTTTGACTAAATTACTAACAGCTATCAAAGAATCTCTTCAGAGATACTGTTCCACTACGTATTCCAGAAGTGGTGTCAATCAGATGTGGATTCTTAAAAACTCTAAAGAGCTTTTGGATAACCTAAAATCACGAGAATTTTAAAAAATTGACTGCATCGGAACGTATGACTTTCCGTCCATGCACTTACACTAACACAGATTACTCCCTCACGATAGTAAATTAAAATCTAGCTTTTTTCAGATATTAGATAATTGCTTTTTAAACAAAAACGGCACCCGAAAATACGAAATTCTAGTCGTTGGGAAACAAGACACATATTTTGTTAGAAACACTCTGATTGCCCACACAAGTACTCTGAAGTAGATATTAAGAGCATGCTTGGGTTTCTTATAGATAAATATTTATGTAGTCTTGGAGACCAGGTCTTCCAACAATCCGTAGGTATTCCTATGGGCACTAATTGTGCGCCCCTTATTGGCAGACTATTATTTGTATTCATATGAAGCAGAATTTGTACAGAAACTGTTACGGGATAAAAACAAAAAAACGCTCGTGTCCTTCAACCTTACATATAGGTTATATAGATTGATGTGCTGATCAATTAACAATCATCATTTTCACAATTATGGCCATTTGATATATCCCGAAGAACTCGCATATAAGGACACCACAGAATCTGACATATCGCTTCATATTAGATTTTACTTAACATTGACTCTAATGGCAGACTGACAACTCATTATATATGATAGCGTGATGACTTTACTTTGCAATCGTCAACTTTCCTTTCTATGTAGTAATATACCACTATCACCTGCTTATGGTGTATATATCTCCCAGTTGATTCGATACGCAAGAGCATGCTATGCGTATGCGGACTTTTTAAAGCAGGCCAACTACTAACAAAAAAGTTGATGCTGCAGGTTATAACGAATCTCGTTTAAAGTCATCATTTCGCAAATTCTACGGTCGTTATAATGACCTTGTTTGCGATTACAAATTTCACTAAGCATATGGTGACTGATTTGTTTCATACCCTTTGTTAGACTGTCATTTTCCTACTAGATTGACTACGGGTAATCCCGTTTACTTTATTTCGAAGGGCTCACGGCGGGTGTGACCGGTCAGCAGAGGATGCTTACTCCTCCATGGCACCTGATCCTACTTCGCTTTTGTCGGAGGTCCGTGTTGCCCTACACTCGATTTTGATATGTTTTTGGATTATGATTACGTTTGACACAATGTTAACTTCGCCTTTTTGTCTTAAAACCAGTTCATTGCAGCAGATCAACACATTTGAATAGCCAGTGTGGATTCTATGTTTCTCTGGATGCTGACCAGCAAACAATCTTCTGAAAGTATATAAAATAAAGGCACAGCAAAAAATATCTATACTTAAAATGTAAATTCACTAAAAAACAAATTTATTTCTATCTTTTTTTTTCTCTCCATTTTCTGATTTCTGCTTGCAGTTTAGAATTTCTTTAGTATATATTCTTGCTTCTTTCTTTTCTTATTAATGTCTTGATATATGCATATTATGTGTTTCATAATATCTTTGATATGTATGATGTTTGTTAAAAAGCTCTACAGAGCTTGTGACATGTTGTGTGACTGTTATATAGTACTGACTTCATACCATTGTAGCCTATAATATAGCCTAGTCCGTATTGTTTCATCGAGGAAATTCGAATATTTCCTTATTTAATTATACCTATATTGTGGTTCTTCTATTCGTATAATACGAATTAGACATTATAATAACCATTTATGAGTGACAAAAAAACAACAAACAAACTTGTCTTGCACATCATTTGTCACGTCTGACGTTATCTAGCCATGTAGCGCGGCGTTCTCGCAGTTTGCACTGGAGGTACTTTTTCACCAAGGATCCGGAACGCCTATAAATATAACAACCCTATATATAATCATTCTATAGAAAAAACCTGAATTTTTAAATACGCATGATTCTTTTCATTAAATTACGACTACCATAGTAAATACACGTTTTTCCCGCAGAAACGTTATTTCTTCTCTTGTGTTTATTATCGTTTGTTTGGGAATCGGTATCATTCTAATCATCGATTTATAACCTTTCTTCTCATTGGCTGATTTTATAAATATCATCAAGTATAGCTCGCGGAGACCAATGAAACAAACGATCCATGCAAAACGCGAGGTAAACTAGCATCCGAGTTTAGCACAGTCGTAAAAGACGAATTAGACAGCTTCATTGATTACGGAAATTTTTATTAATTCAAAATCACATCATAAAAAAAATAATACTGATTGAAAGAGCAAATATTATTCATCATTACTGTACAAAAATTATAAAAGAATGATACATCACTTTTTTATATCGTGAGTTGAAAAATTGCCTACTTTATGCCGATTGAACCAAACATTACAACGTCACGAAAGGCAAACTGAACTACCTAACATATATTTAGTCTTAACCCGATAGAGGTGAGTCCTGAGTTTCTTCAGGAGTTACCAGGACCCTTCCAGGAGGGCAATAACTTCCTTTATTACATACTTAGTATTAAATACAGTTTTTTGCATGTGCAATACAGATGACATCACAATAGCCGTATCAGCCCTAGGCTGATAACCTGTATCAGCCCTCCGCGTGCGGAACACTTCGTTCCGGAACCCCTTTGTTTTTTACGGTTCAACATTTATGTAGTATACGCATGTAATGAATCACTATCATTTTATTGTTAAAGTTGATAAAATTTATTGTTTTAATATGACTTGTTATGTATGTTAATACTAAGTATGCAATAAACATAATAAAACATACCTATTTCCATATCACACCCTGTATCAGCCCCGACCAATATCGGCCCTCGGGCTGATATTGGTGTCTCGGGCTGATACAGGGTTTGATATGGAAATAAGTATGTATATTCTCTATACACTGGCCGTTCACTGTAGCCGTATCTAGACACGGACTAGTTTCCGCTGAGTATAGGAACGAGTTAATTCCTTAGATCATATTCTATCTTCCCGCTCTTCCGAAGGCGGAATGCGCACAGCACAGTTAGGTGTCCATGGAAATTTCGCTGACAATATGCATCAAAACATCATTTATAAAATTGATACATAATTTTGGAACGGGTAATAGATAAAGATATGATGGACTGAAAATACTTATTCAGGACTATGTACTATTTCGATCACTTTAGATTGATCACGTGATTCGGCATCCCGTTTTTTGCCAATGGATTACCAGCACTATGGCTATCAGTAAAATCAATGTCACAAGGTCATAATGAGATTGAAATCCTAACTTCAATTTATGAGTGTTTATGAAAAACACATGTATTTTATAAATTGCTTTCGATAGATTGCAAATGCATGCTTTGATTAAAACGTTGATCTGCTAGGGTATATTTTCATCGTAAAATTAATTGGTTCACAACAGTGTATAGATCAGAAAATGCCATGAAATTATATTTTTATTTAGGTATATGAAGAGAGGACCTACCCCAGATATATTTCCATGCATTTGTTCATTGTAAAATTGTACTGTCCACTTTTGTCTTTTGAAAATAGCACCGCACAGAGCCTAAAGATGTATTGTATGTTATGCATAGCATTGTTATTCATGTTGTGTACAGGATTGCTAGTTGTTGTGAGATTACTCCGTTTTAATTTCGTTGTTTTCGTAAACACAACAACATGCTATGCAGATATAAACCAGTTTCGATTACAGCAGATTATCAAATAGTAGATGTTTTAGAATTCCTTGGAGTATATCCACTTTTAAAAAATTGACTTGAACCGAGTCATCATAAAAGGACAGCAAATAGAAATATGTCATAAGTACGAGTAATGTAAATCAAACTCCTATCTCAGATAAAAAAAAAGCCCACGATATATCCAGGGCATAGCCAATTTTAATACTGGGTGGTGTCAGTCCTTTACTTTGAGCAAAAGGTATTGTGAATACTTTTAGCGAGGATTTAATTTTGGCATTATTAGCGAGGGCTTTGAGAACGCTAACAATTCAATCTAAATCATTCAAAGAGCTTTTCGAAGTAATAGATTATAAAATCGCTAAAATTATTTACTCCTAATATAAAATACCACTTTTTAAGGAGAAAAAGCTAAATTTGTGTTTCGCTAAAATTTTTACTGATACGGTGTACTGCTATGTGTTTCAGGTGTGTGTGGACTTCCATTCTCCTCCCAGAAGCAAAGCATTCTTATCTCTATTTTGACATCAGAAAAATTCAGCGTGTCTTTAAATTCACTCTGGAAAGAGAAAACGAGAACTCTTAAAGAGGTGTTTCCAGTCTTACAGAACAACTCCACAGTTGATGAAATTGATGTTATTAAGGATTTGATTGAAACTGACAAAGTATTGACGTATCTAGGAGAGAACAGCGCCGTTGGGTTTGTATCAGACGATGTCCGCCATCAGGTGATGAGTTACTTTGTCCTGAATTGTCTGAACACTGTGGAGGACTATAAGAACTACATCAGATTGTCGTCAGTAACTCCGTTGTTGGAGTATGTACGTACGTGGGAGTACGGAAGATATGGAGATAGAAATGAACGATGTTTGCACCTACCGCAAGAACTGGAGGAGTCATTAATCAAGAAACTTGGAATATACTACATTATTCACGCTCAATTAATGTATCGCATTTCTGCTTGTACTGACAGATTGGTGCCCGGTGAGTTGCTTCATTTCTTGCATTGAGATATACTTATTGTTACTTTCATACGTTCTATTCATGTAAACATTGCTGCCCATATGTATCATTGATATCAGATACAGTTTGCAACAATTGGTTTCACACATTGAATTGAAAAATCTTCATATGTAGCGGTTATTATCACTGTATAAAAACAGATGCATACATATATCATGTAAAAACATTATGCTCATCCATTATGATTTTTCCAAAACGTCCCAGCGAATCGTGACAATTAATGTCGGGTGTAAATAAGGTTGCATATCACATTCCCTTCCTGCCAGCATTTTGTCTCAGTTTGAAATAGATGAAGTTTTCTTTTTTTAAATAAAGACATGAACAGACTTTTAATAAGTACATTTTGTGTGTCCAAGTTTTGATGTCATTATATTATCTAATTGGAGTTTGTGAATATATTGATTTCAATCTGCTTCCTCTTACAGAGTCAATGGTAATACACCGTTCAATGCATTAAAATATATTGTTACTATCACTACATAGTGAAAGAACGTGGCCAGCTAAGCTTATGGTATGATTTACCAGAAGAACCAATTTCAACGGTTATATGTAATTTTGTTTAAAGTAAAATAAGATGCTGTGAATCAAAATCAATATCTGATAATACGGTACAAGGTTAACTGAGGACGCTATTCATATTTCACCATGACTATAGAATGAACATCAAGCTTTTAATGATATTATATGCACATCCAAACCTATTATTATAAATAATTGTTTTATTTTGCACATTCAACATACATGTACATCTACACAATGAATGTATATGCATAAATCTATATATCTATGGACTAGCGAGGATAAATTTCCCCACTTCGTTTTGAATTTTTTTGACATTTTGACAAATACTCAAAAGATGTCTCACTTCGTTTATCAAAGAAATTCCTGCTACAGTACCCGTAACGTTATTCCTGACATTTCTATCGTGCATGTATCTTATTGTACCGTGCGTGTATCATATCCTATCGTGCGTGTATCGTGTTCTATCGTTTATTATATACCCATCAATGATCCGATAAATTCACAGAGTGTGATCCGATTTTCCGGATCACAACACTGTCGTTTTTCCGATTCAGTAGTCATTGAAACTGATGTCGTAGCAATACATCAACTCAACGTTTTAGTGGAGAAAATCAACTGCGTCATAAACAAAACTGCGTGTACACAACAAATATTTTCACGACATGTTTGTGTATTTTGATATATTTGCAACACATTATTTTATAAACACCGATTTAACAAGATAGGGTATATAATAAATGTATCATAACTACAGTAACTTGATCCGAAGAGGTGAATCATTTCTCGTTGACCGGCGCAGATCATCAGATCAAACTCGACTCTTCGGATCACGTTACTGTAGTAATAATATATATGTATCATGTCAAGAATAACGTTGCGGGTACTGTATTTCTACAGGTGATCTTTGATTCGACATTTCGATATACCGATGACATTTTATCGATATTAAAATATTGATAATTAGGGACCCGCATGAAATGCTGTAGCCCTGTAGTAATCACATTGTCCGTCTGTCCGTCAACATTTTCGTTGTGATACGATAACTCAAAAAAATATTGTACAGTTATGAAACTTTACAAAATTGTACTCCACAATGAGAGGCAAATGTGCATAAATTATGGGTTCCACCCGCCCGTCGGTTCGTCTGTCCGTAAATATTTTAACTCAAGTTGTAATGCAATAACTCAACAAGTTTTTGTCGTACAGTTTGTAAACTCTGCACAATTGTACTCTACAATAAGAAGCATAAGTGTATAAATTCTGGGATCTGTCCGTCTGTCCGTTCTTCTGTTCGTCAAAATTTTCGTTGTGGTGCGATAACTCAAAAAGGTTTTATCGTACAGCTTTGAAACTTTGACCGTCTGTTCGTCCATATTTTCGTTGAGATACGATAACTCAAATGTTCTTATCGTACTCATTTGAACTTTATACAATTGTACTCTACAATTAGAGGCAGACGTGTATACATTCTGGGTTCACAGTACCTTGTCTGTTTGTCAGTCCGTCTGTCTGTCAAATTTTTCGCTGTGATAAGATAACTAAAAAAAAATTATCATACAATTTTGAAACTTTGCACACCCGTCCCTGGATTTTCCATGCTCTGCCATTGTTTTCCATCTCTGCCATTGTTTTCCATCAATTTCCATCAGATTGCCATGGAAAAGGATGGGAATAAGATGGTAAATCATGGAAAGTATGGAAATCTGTGGAAAATATTTTCCATCATTATCTACGGCTTGCATTTTCCCTCATTTTCCATCCATGGTTTTCCACCATTTTCAATCAAAGTGATGGAAAATGGTGGAAGAAGATGGACTTTTTGTCTGATGGAAAATGATGGAATTGCAAGACATTTGTTGATGGAAAATGATGGAAGATTTTGGACTTAGAATAATTTTTTGATGGAAAATGATGCATCTATGGACTAGGAATATCTTAGAATACCTTTAAAAAAAATATACAAATGTTATACATGATAAAAAAAAAAAAAAAAAAATAGGTAACCACTCTATTGTCATCCCGGCCATCCATCATGCAAAGCAAAACTGTCTTTTTACCAAAGAACACACAATATTCACAGAACTACCAAAAAAGAAATTCTTTTATGAAAAATAATAGTCCGCCTAGATATTTAACTGATGAGTTTTGTTGATAAATACCGTATTCGTTCCTATTGAGACCCCGGGCGCTTAGGAAAATTAGAAAAAGGGCGGTTATTAGGGTCCGTCTGTTGTGAAACTTGTATCGTGTAAAAAAAAACTTATGTAAACTATAAATCTATATATAAATCTTATATTGAAGCATACATTTTTAACTGCATCCCAATCTAAAATGAATTTTCAAAGATTGATTGATTATTTATTGTTTTTGCGTCCCACCGAGGAATATTTCACTCATATGGAGACGTCATCAATAACGGTGAAGGCTACAAATTTAGGCCTATGCTCGGCACTCGGAGCTCTTTGAACAGGAGGGAATCTCTTATCGTACCACACTGCTGTGACACGGACCTCAGTTTTTGCGGTCTCATCCGAATGACCGCCCCATTCGTCTCTTCTTACAACACGCAAGGGGTGCTCTATTCTAACCCGGATCCTCACCGGTCAATTTTCAAGAGAGTATATGCTCCTCTACGCCATGAATAAAACCTGACAGCACTACGTTAACGAGTGCGGGTGTGAACAGGAACACAACTTTCAATTTCGACTTCTGTATCCTTCCATGTACGATTTTAGCGAACTTTCTTTTCACTTTCTCACAGAGCAATTTCATGTTGACAGAGCTATTTCAAATCTCATTACACACGGCCAAAAAAAAAAAAAAAAAAAAAAAAAAAAAAAAAAAACATTAAAAAAAATCCCGCTAATATGTTGAATATAAAATAGGTTCGTAGGTCAGTGTTTTTTTTTTATATTTTGGTTTTTTTTTTTGATAAGGGATATTGAATTATGAATGCATAAATACATTTCTGTTTTCTTTATACAAGTACCTATATGTTTGCTTCTTGCAATCTACTAAACAGTCTACTCAAACAACCATGAAATAACTTATTAAAGTTTTCATACGACAAAACAAAATTTTGCTAATGTCAGTGTTACAAGTTGGGTATTTTACGGTTGAGAAATGGGTGCTGACCTCCTTGACCTGCAAATCAGCATAATCATATAAGTAGTGTGATGATTTGTTTTTAAAAAAAAATATTTACCACAGTTACAGCTTGCATGCTCTTACCAGCGTGCGTCTTTTAAACATTTTAATCAATATAAATTCGACATTTTGCACCTTTCTTTCGCCAGGTGTCGTATTTGTGGGCACATACCGGTATATTCGTTATATTTTGTCCTGCTTTCTTTGATGGAAGTGTCTCAAATGGCGACATACACACCATCGCTTAGGAAATCATCGCTGCAGTGAATCTACCACAATCATCCAACAAATTGTTAGTTTAGAGTACAGAGGCGAATCATTTAAGTGATATATGCGTAGGAGAGAGAGGAGAGAGAGAGGAAGAGAGAGAGAGAGAGAGAGAGAGAGAAGAGAGAGAGAGAGAGAGAGAGAGAGAGAGCTTGTGTGGAGTATAATACGCAGCAAAAGAATTGATCGACCAGTAATCTTGACTCAATAATACGCGTTAAATTTCACTAAATATTTTTGCAGAAATATTAAATTCTAAATCATTACAGTACAAGAATGTGCAAAGTGCACAGCCAAATTGTTTAGATAACAGTCGTCTTGAGTTTTTATGTCGCAGTCGCGAAATAACCACAGGTACTCGTGTTTATTTCAGCAGAGCACGAGATTTTGTAGCATGAAAGTTTTATTTATAAGCTGACTTGATATATTCCTTTGTAACTTAGAAACAGTTCCTGCAGAGACATAGATATGTCGCTCTGGTCGATGGTACAAATATGAAATTAGCGTTAATATGTTACATACTTGATAAAAAGTGTCGTAATTATATAGAAGTATGTTGGTAACAACATTACTCTGAATACTTTAGAGAATTACACCCT
>CAJDSM010002793.1:0-12181 GCA_903981925.1 Ostrea lurida
GAATATATATAGTTTTTGTCCTGTCTTTTTGTAGCTAAAAACTTTAATGATATCTTTTACTCCTTTAATAAAAGTTAGGCCTTTCATATTTGGTATGTATATTCCTTGTGGCAAGACCTTTCCATTAGCTTCAAACTCTTTGACCTTGTGACCTTTCACATTGAATTCGAGTTTTAGAAAATTCTAATATTAGCCATATCTTTCAAATCAGAAGAGAATCTGCTTTCATATTTAGTATGTGCATTTTTTGTGAGAAGATTTAGTTACCAGATTGGTTGACCTTGTGACATTGACCTCTAAATAAAAGATGAACAAATTGAAAACTAATTTACATTCACAGTATTTGATACAAAAGTTTGAACTACAATTAGCTCTACTGGCTTAGAAACTTTTTTGTGAAGACTGCAGTAGGAACATGTAGACCTTGTTTAATTTTCAGATTTATTGGTTTTGTTGTTACAGATATCCTTTATTGGTGTACACTTTCGTCGTGTGCGTGTGTTGAAATGATAGTTGTGTGACCATAATTTATTAATTTTCTTACAACAGGACTCTACCCGTTTGTAACCTCCTCTAACTGCAGTATAGGAGGAGTGTGTACAGGTCTAGGAATCCCGCCCCACTGTCTGGGGGACATTGTGGGCGTGGTCAAGGCCTACCTCACAAGAGTGGGCAGTGGAGGATTTCCCACTGAACTAAAAAATGTAAGTATGACCATTTTCCATTTCCAGCTCCAAAGGAGTTTTACCCCTGTCTGTCATACTGTCTGTCCGTCACACATTTGTGGCAGCCATTCCCTGCTCCGAAGGAGTTTTACCCTTTTGTCTGTCCGTCCATCACACATTTGTGCTAGCCATTTGTTGTAACATAATTCTCGGCAACTATGCATCACAGGCTACTAATGTATACCCCACGCAACGAGTTGCGGAGGGTATAATGTTTTGACCCGTCTGTCAGTCCGCCAGTCAGTCAGTCCGTCAGTCCTGTTTTTTTTGTTCAGCACAACTCCTCTGAAACCGCTCAACAGAATTTCGTGAAACTTTGTAGTTATGAAGAAACATACCATGTAATGTGCATATATGCAGGAAATTCTGATTCAAATTTTTTTTTCGGGAATTATGCCTCTTTTGAACTTAGAAATTTGGCCACATTTAAAATATACTATTGAAACAGTTTGTCAGCGCGACTCCTCTGAAACCGCTCAACAGATTATTGTGAAACTTTTGTAGTGATGAAGAACATACTGTGTAGATGCGCATATACACAGGAAAAATTCTGATTCAATTTTTTTCGGGGGAATTATGCCCCTTTGACCTCTTCACAATTAAACCACTGAATGGAAGAAGGATAAAATTATGTATGTTTAATGAAAAGATCTCTTACTTATTTTAGAAAAAAAATCCTAGTATAATCAATCAATCATGTGTATCCATTTATAACCGATATTCAATTATGATTTTCTACCTGATTGCCCAAAACTACATTTCAAGCAATTTAAGACAGTTTATAATTACATTATTTTGAAAGCCGCCCCTGAAATATTATACAATGATTCAACACATAAAAAAATGACATTCTCCAAATCTAAATAGTCATTATAATGGAAAAATATGACGCTAAAAGTAGAAAATACTTATTTATTCTCTCCTCGGGACTCAGGCTAGAGCCACAATAGGCTCAAAGTTTATCATTGATGATATATTTGGAATTGAAATAGTTTCTATATTTACACAAGTTTCTTGATTGTTGAATTGATATGCAAGCAGTCTTTTGAACTTTAGACTGATAGTGTTTTAAATACTACAAACTCTTGGTTCCAGGTGAATGATGTGACCTTGTGTTCCTTCTGATCATCAGATATAATGATCAATGAAATTCAGTTTTCAACAAATTAAGATTTTAAACAGTTTTCTATTTCCAGGATTCAAGATTTGCCATAAGTTAGTGGGTTCATCTTGATTAACTTTGCAGTAAGAAATATGAAATTATTTGTGCATGACTTTGATCTTCGTTTGTCTACAGGATATTGGTGAAAAACTAGTGAAAATTGGGCATGAGTATGGCGTCACGACCGGGAGAAAAAGGCGCGTGGGCTGGTTAGACATTGTAATGTTGCGTTACTCCAACATGATCAATGGATTTTCTTAGTAAGTCACGTTACAGTTTAGTGTTAACTGTTACTGATTAAAATAAAAACAATTGACCAGTTACAAATAGAGTGAGTGTTGGGGCAGTAAAAGACTATCTATAAACATTGTACACTTTATCTGTAATATAAGGTAAAACAGACGCTTTGTACTTTGACATTTTGTATGTTTTGTAGCCTGGCTATTACGAAGCTAGATGTCTTGGATGACTTTGATGAAGTAAAGATAGGCATAGCTTATGACTTGGATGGAGAGAAGAATTATGACAGTTTTCCAGGTGAGACCCACTTGTTATTAACCGTACTACTTTATGTAATTATAATGAATATTAAATAATCTAAAAAACATTCCTTGTGAAAATTCATTAAATAGGATGTGTACCTCATGGACGTCAGCATAAACAGTTTAATTTGTACATTTAAAAGTTGTGTCCAACTTTACAAGATAAAACTCACAATTAAAAGATTTTTCAATTTAATTTTTTATGCCCTTGGAATTGGAGATTTTGGGGGCATAGTTTTTCGGCCTGTCCGTCTGTCTGACATTGTCATTGGACATTACTTGTGAATTGTTAGCAATAGGGCTTTCATATTTCACATTAATATTCCTTATGACAAGCCCCTTCCACTGGATTTTGGAATCAGGGGTATTGGGGGGAGGGGGATGTTTTTTGTTCGTTTTTATACGCCCGCATAAAAAGCGGGCATATTATGCTATACTGCTGTCGTCCGTCTGTCTGTCCCTTTCACTTTGCAACTCCTCCTAAACCCTTCCAGGGAGATTTTGAAGAAACTTGGTACAAAGAAAGATTACAATGTGGAGATGTGCATATTGCAAGGGGAGTGCTGTCCGATGTTTGTTTAAGGAGTTAGGGCCCTTGGACTTAAGATTTTCTATGCAAAAAACATTGTCTTCACAACTCCTCCTAAACCCTTCCAGGGAGATTTTGAAGAAACTTGGTACAAAGAAAGATTACAATGTGGAGATGTGCATATTACAAGGGGAATGCTGTCTGATATTTTTTAAAGGAGTTAGGGTCCCTGGGTCCATAATATATGCGGACGTATCATGTACGGGCTTGGCGGTGCCCTATTTTTGATCATTATCTTATCTGTACATTGAATTATAAATGAAAGTATTTGACAAGCTTTTTTGTGAATGATATTCAGCTCTGGATGAAGACCTATGTCGGCTGAAGGTGGACTATCTAACACTGCCAGGGTGGAAAACAGATACGTCTGGTGCTCGAAAGTTCGCTGATCTACCTCAGAATGCACAGAATTATGTACATAAGGTTGAAGAGCTTGTGGGAGTTCCCGGTAAGTTGATACACCTACCACAGAACTACTTCATAGGAACAGAATTGTGATGTACAGTCGAACCTCGTTATCTCGAAGTTGATGAAACCAAGATAAAACTTACAAGATATCCGTGGATACGAGATATTGAGGGTAAAAATAATTTAGAAAATAGTGGCTTGGACTTCTGAATCACTTCGACATAGCCAAGGTATTCGAGATATTAGTGTTTGAGACATTGAAGTTGGTATACAGTTAGCATAGATTCCAGTTCCCCAAAGCCAGGACTATTTCCCCCGAGGCATTAGCCGAGGGAAATAATCCTGGCTTAGAGGAACTGGAATCTTGCCAACTGCCTCAGTGATATACGTGAACTGTTTTATTATACGGATACAAATTACAAATTTTCAAAGAAAAACTGTTGGCTGTCGCTTGATATTTGATAAATCCATGTTTTTCTCGTGTGCATTATAAGTTTTCTATACAGACAAGTTTCTTTACATTTACACTATCACTAGAATCAAGTTTACAGATTTTCCATTTCACTTTCATTTAAATCATCAAACCTAAATTGCCGTTGAAGTTGTGGTTTACAACATTAACATTTACAAAGCATTGTGACGTAACAATAGTGTAATGCATGACGTGATGCATTTCTATTTGCATTCGAAACATATCTTAACTTTTCCTTACCTTGAAAGAAAAGCTAAGTGTTCTGAATAGGTGTGTATCAGTTCATCAGACTGTTGCACCTTTTTGCAGGGAACTAGTCTGTATTGCAGGGAATCTGTCTTTTTATGGTGATTTTCAGGGAATCAGCAAATTATGTCTATTTACTCTTGTATAGTGAAAAATCACTAGAGATATAATAATGTCGAATAAAACATTGTTCTCTGTTGGTTTTAGTCAAATGGATCGGGGTTGGACAGTCTAGGGACTCTGTCATTGAAGTCTGTTAACCATCTCGGGTTTGATTTCGACAGACTGGGAGGAATACACCTCAGAAATCCGCTCGCATCTCTATACTATATTGTACTTGAGGTAACAAGAGTTTCTATGTATCCAAGTTTTGTGGTATTGGCCGTTACTTTTGTTTTAACTATCTGGCTGTGATCGTGAAATGGGCAAAGTTTTTTTAAAATAAAAGAGCTTGTAATTTGTGGTACACTGTATTTTTATGGTTTCGCTGTATTTTTAATAGATAATGTACATCTTCACAGCTTTTATAGTATTTAACGTGTTCTGGTACACATGTATGTCTCGCTGTTTTTTTGGATTTGTAGGGTATTAATTCATTGTGTTCATTTTTCTGTGTAAGCTCTGTTTTTTAAAAATAGAATGACCTTGAAAAACTTATGTCATTGTTATAGGATGGTCCTAGTTCAGATTTTTAGATATGTGTATTGTTTTTTGGTTGCATTTGATAGGGCATGACAATGTACCGGTTTCACACTTCTGTAATGAAAGTGAACAGCAATATGCAAATATGATAATTTGATATTCATATGTGTAATGTAATATTTTGAAAACATTTTTGAATGATTAAAAATTTAGGCATCTTCAAAGTATAGTGAAAAAAATGTTTGTGTGTTCAATTCTTTATGTATGTTTGTGTATTTACATGTTAAATATCCGTGTCCTTCACATCAAAGATAAAAACTGCTGGATTTGGCAATATGAAATCAAATGTTAGGTTCTCATCCATACCAGTTCCTTCAAAACTGTCCTGGCCCGTTGATTTTTATGCCCCCGAAATTTGAGAACATATAGTCTTTGGTCTGTATGTTTGTCTGCAAAAACTTTAACCTTGGTCATAACTTTTGAATGGTTTGTAATGGGGTTTACATGGGTATCCCTTGTGACACAGCCTTTCTTACAGTATCAAAACTTTTGTACCTGAGCTTGACCTTGAGTAAATTAATGGCCTTACGGGGGCATCAGAGTTTCACAAATAAGAATTTATTTTAAACAGGGTCGGTATATGGAAAAACATCTGCAGGATTTTTGCTTAGTTTACCCCCCTCCCTTTGGGGCTCAATAATTAGGATGAGAATCTAAGAAATATTTTTATGGCCTTATTATCATTTATAACTGTGATACGTGTGTATATATTTATGAGGATAGATCTAATATTTGCTCATATTTTTTCCCCTATTAAAAATGACAGCATATGGCAGTTTACTGTAATTTAAATTTTATTCAATGCCAGATTGTTTATTGGAACATCTTTTAATCTTCATCTACTCTTGAGTATGAATACAGCATGTCCTGATAATTATATAACACCTGTAAAGTCTACGATTGTATGTTTTTTGTCCACATGTCTTTCTAACTGTCCATTTCTGATCATATACACTGTACACTTTGTTGTGTTATTTACTTTTAAATTTTTTTTTCCCTCCTTCAAAACATTGCCTATGGAAGGACAAATAAGGAAATATTATCCTTGGAAGTGCATTGCAATATGGCACCGTTAACATGACTTCCTAAAGAATGGCTAGATGATGTTGGACGTGTCAGTATTTCAGAATTCAATGTGCATTAGGCTGTATGTCGTAATAAATGTGCTGGTCAACTACCAGATAATTATTCAGTGTTTAAAAAAAAAGGTCACTTGAAATACTGTAGATGTATTTAATTCCACACAGTCATAATATCGCAAGTCATCGTTTTGTCCGTGGATATGAATTCATGTGTTTTTGTATGAATTTAGCCAAAATTAGGTATAACTGGGTTTTTTTTCTGGGGATCTGAAATTTGGCGATTTGTTGATTTTTAGCAGAATAAATTTTGACAGACAAGGAAGTATTCTCTATCTTGCAGATACTGAAATTGCAATTTGGTGCATAATTGGTGCGTGAAATTTTGGCAGAAAGGTACATGTATCTAACCACTAAACTAAGCCAAATTTATCAATGCGTGGAAAATACCCACTACTGTGGAATCATCATTGTTCGTGGGGGACCAATGTTCGTGGATTTCGTGGGTCACCCTTACCCATGAATATACGTCCCCACGAACATGTTTTATTTTCCTTTTAATCTTTATAAATATTAACCCGATTGTATTATTTATCAATTACCCACGAAATTACGTCCCCACGAACCAGCAAAATTTTGGTTAACCACGAACATTGGCCCCCACGAATTAAAATGATTCCACAGTATATTGTACTATACAGTCCACTGGTATGAAATTACGCGGGGTTTATGTGATGGGGGATGTAGTAGAAATAAGTACTAAATGTATTTTTTTTTTTTATAGAACACGTACAGTAGCTACTCAGGGCTTTGTAAAGATTTATATTTTGTTGATTATTGCTATTCTCAGTTGAAGTTTAAAGAAAATTGAATTTCCTCAGCTCTGAATTCTCGCATGTTATTGTGCTACCAATTTGTTAAATGCCCATACATGCCATCCATGCAAGTTTTATTAGAAAGAGGATATTTTGATATCAATGGAATCATTTCAACTCGTGAGAACTGGCTTATCTCACACCAACACATTTACATCTGCAACAAAAATATATATCCAACTTTATTTAATTATAATTTTTTATGCATTATGTATAAAGAAAAATTTTTCAGTGACAATATTTAAGAAAAAATAAAATAAAATATGCATAGGTCATAAATTAAAATGTATAAAGTATTAAAACTGTTTAAAACTATTAAACAGTACTGTTATAAACAGTCTAGTTTGATCAAATGCTAATTAAATGGTCTAAATTTTGTTTAAGCTATACTCTTAATGAACTTGGGACATTAGAACATGTAACTAAGTGTTAATTGCCCAACTATTAATTGGGTAATAAGCATGTATTGGCTGTAATCAGGAAGATTCAACACCATGAATAGATTTAATACTATTAACAATCCACAAAAATTCACCCTCACGAATTAAAATGATTCCATGTACAGTACCAAATTTACCCAATTAAGGAATGGAGTCCAGGTATATCTTATTTCACCCCATTCTAGTTTTGTATGCTTTATTTGCAGTGTTAGATGTAATGTTAATTGGGCTACAAGAGATATTTCATTCAATGCATTTAGTAATGACAATGTTTTACAACAGGACAATTAAACAATAAAATGCTTTCTTTGTTGGTTTATTGGTGATGAAGGAAGCTAGCATTGTAGAAAAATTCATATCCCGCGTTAGCGGGTTATGAAATTTTTTTCTGCAATGCTAGCTGCCTTCATCATCCAATAAACCAACAAAGAATGACATTTTATTTTATTTATCTATGTATCTTTAAAAATATAAACTAGATTTAGTATTAAATATGTCATTGACAATTTTTTTTAAATATAATGGAATAGCCAAAGTGAACTTTGACCTCAGAAATACTCCATATTTGGTGCAAATGTAACCTTTGACCTTTGGCAACGCTCCATATATGGTGATGACAACACGGGAGAAGTGTTGCTGAAAAACTGGATCCAACTAGTTTGCAACAAAACATGCATTCATTGCCTATATGAAAACAATGTCAATTTCCATAAGAAAATATAGGGAGAGAAAGATTCAGTGAATGTAAATATAAAATGTTATTTTACCCAATAAAATATTCATACACTCAAATGATCTTTTTTTTTTCATTACATAAATGGGATGTTGCTTGCAATCTGAAATGTATTGGTAATAAACAAAAGGCAATTGGAATCGCCCCATTTATAATGGCCCTGTCTACAGGCATGTGCATCTGTCTGTGGTTACATCGACAGTTTTAGCTCACCTTTTTATTTTTATTTGCACGTCTCTGCAGAACCATTGCGCCATTTTCAATAAAACTTGGCACGAATCATCCTTGGGTGAAGGGGATTTAAGTTTCTTTGAATAAACGAACATGCTTCTTCAAGGTAGATAATTAAGAAATTGTCAAAATAGGGAGAGTCGTATAATCTTACCAATGGGCCAAAAGTTGAAATTTACATGAAAGCTTCCCTATATACAGTAGATTCAAGTTTGTTGTTTGTGGTGGAAATAAAGGAAACGAGCAACGCAAACGTAGCAATATACGCCCGTTATGGCCCAGACAGTGGTAAAACCACTGCATTTTGACCTTTCACCAGTGACCTTGGCTCATGGTCATGACACTTCCTTGGGTCTAGACCCAACAATTCTGTGAAGTATTATTCCAATCCATGCACTCGGTGAAAACTTGTGGTCCGGACATAGTAAAAAAAACCACTATGTGCATCTTGACCTCAAGGTCATGACACTTCCTTGGGTCTAGACCCAACAATTCTGTGAATTATTATTCCAATCCATGCACTCGGTGAAAACTTGTGGTCCGGACATAGTAAAAAAAACCACTATGTGCATTGTGACCTTGACATTTGACCAGTGACCTTGGCTCATGGTCATGACACTTCCTTGGGTCTAGACCAACAATTCTGTGAAATATTATTTCAATCCATGCACTCGGTGAAAACTTATGATGGTCTGGACAAGGTTAAAACCACGATGTGCATTACCTTGACCAGTGACCTTGGCTCAAGGTCATGACACTTTCTTGTGTCCATGACAACAATTCTGTGAAGTATTATTCCAATCTATGCACTCGGTCAAAAGTTATGGCCCGGACAATGTTTAAACCATTAAGTGTGTATTGACCTTCTTTGACCAATAACCTTTGATCAAGGTCATGGCACTTCGTTAAGTCCAGGGCAACAATTCTCTGAAATATTATTCAAATCTACAAAGAGGTTCAGGAGTTATGGCCCGGGCAAACTATTTGCCAATGTTAAAACTATTATGTGTATAGTTACCTTGACCTTTGACCAATAACCTTGGATCAAGGTCATGACACTTCCTTAGGTCCAGGGCAACAATTCTGTGAAATATTATTCAGATCTACAAAGAGGTTCTGGAGTTATGGCCTGGACAAACTATTTCGGACGGATGCTGTACGCCGTACAACGCCATAACAATACATGTACGTCCCGTCTTAAGTTGCAGGTAACATTTTCGAAGTTTTTTTGTCTGAGCAGGTGTGCCATGAGGCCCTTGGACGTATTTATAGATCTCACAAAATTAAACCACTTTTGTTCAAAATGTCTCTACAGAATATTAACAAGTAAAAAATTATCAATTGCAAAACTAAATCGTCTGTACAGGTGAGCCATTAGGTCTGCAGGCCTCGTCTGGTTCAATGAAGATTCTAAAGAATTTCCCTATATATTTGCATAAAAATTATTAGTCCCTATTTGGTCCCACATTACCCTGAGGGGTCATGATTTGACCAAACTTTTATCTTCACTATATTCAGGGAGCTTTTCTGGCCCAGTGGTTCTTGAGAAGATTTTAAAGATTTCCCTATATATCTCACTGTAAAACTTTGATCCCTATGGTGGCCCCATAGTACCCCCTGGGGTCATGATTTGAACAAACTTGAATCTAACTATACAGAAAGCTTTCATATGAATTCCAGCTTCTGGCCCAGTGGTTTTGAGAAGATTTTTAAAGATTTTCCCATTACATGTACATGTAAACTTTGATCCCCTATGTGGACTTATTGTACCCCCGGGTGTCATGATTTGTTACAAACTTGAATCTCCACTATATCAGGAAGCTTTCAACAAATTTCAGCTTTTTGGCCAAGTGGTTCTTGAGAAGAAGATTTTAAAAGATTTTTCCTATATAATCATATGTAAAACTTTGATCCCTATTGGGGCCCATCTACCCCCGGGTCATGATTTGAACAAACTTGAATCTCCACTATATCAAGAAGCTTCACAAAAATTTCAGCTTTTCTGGCCCAGTGGTTCTTGAGAAGATTTTTAATGACACCACCTTTTTTGCATTTCGTGATTATTTCCCTTTAATGGGGCCTGGTCCTTCATTTGAACAAACGTGATCCTTCACCAAGGATGATTTGTACCTAGTTTTGGTTGAATTTGGCCCAAGCGGTTCTGAGAAGAAGTCGAAAATGTGAAAAGTGTAACAGACAGACTACGGACAAAAGGCGATCAGAATAGCTCACTTGAACCTTCGGATTAGGTGAGCTAAAATTTATTCTGCATGCATGATCTCGAGACTAAACTTTTATAAAAGTCAACAGACTTGCTTCAAAAGCAAAATAATTTTTAACTTTCATCTTGTTGCTTGAATTGTACATGGTAGCTAAAACAATTTGAATTTTCTCAAGTGTCGATCAGTGGCAAAATTCAGCTGCCAGGATAACTTTTGTAGTAAATATTACACAAACTGTTTACAATGGAAATCAAAGACACTAATACAACCATTGAATGCTCTTAGCTGGTCATCGAATATGAATTATAGTCTGGAGTGGAATATGTTGAAAATAAAACCAAACTAGATGTGTTGGTACGCCATGATTGCCTCCGCCAGCAGCAAAGTTTATCTGTAACTACGAGAGGGGTATATTGTAGGGATGGCAATTTTTAATCGGTCGTAATCGGTTGTAAATTCCGTAATCGGTTATAAAAAAAATAAATAGAAAATGTGTATAGTTGAATGTATCTTGCCACGAATTTCCTTATCCATTTCCAAAAGCTCCGAATAGTGAAATGTTTGAGTTTTCATGTATCTAACCCTACTTACTATACTTACTATATACCGATAGATAGGGATGTGCCGCTTGGATAGGTAGCCTTTTTCCACTACAGAATATATGACAAGGTATAGAAATCAGCATGAATATATGATAAGGTTAATGTTTACTCAATTAATTATATGAATGGCCTTCTAATTTGATTCAGCTTTGGCAGTTCTTGTTTGTGCATATGGGAAAAGGTCACCATTTTACCTTATATGAAAAGGTATACAATTCTCAAATCTAAAATATATGAAAAGGGGGGGGGGTGGTCTGCAATGTCAGCGGCACGTCCCTACCCATAAAATTACGAAGTGCCCCCCCCCCCCCCGGGTATCTAATTAGTTCATTTGGAGACGAGTCCCCTGTATTGACGGAGGGTGAAGAAACGTGCTAATTACTGTTTTTAAAGACGTTCCGTCCCTGCAAACTGTTTTCTTAGTCAGACATAAAGGACAATAAGATTACTGTTGAGTAGTGTGAACTGTTTGTACCACTCGATATATCATTGAACATGCCGCCCCTTCACCTTTTCTTAGCTGATGTTGAGCAAAATTTTTTCCCCTGGATAGAAATGGCAATTACGATATATTAGTTCTGCAAATGGTGAAAGTAAAGAATAAACTTGTGAGATTCGGAATTTATTTTTCTTGAAGTCTTGAGCGTGTTTAATCCTTTCTTCGCTTTCTCACAATTATTGCTTTATTGTTTTAATTCAACATAAGTAGAATATTACTGGAGTGTTGCAGTGTCTTTTTATGCATATAAACAGAGAAAACTTGAGAAATTGAAGCCATCTACTTTGTCTCAAAATGTATATATTTTGATACGATTAACCGGTTAATCGGTCGGAATGTGTTGCGGTTAACCGATTGGCAATTCTGCATTCGATTGCCATCCCTAGTATATTGCTAATTACCTTTCATTCACTAACGCGCATCATAGAATATGCCAGCAGAGCAATATTGCATTTCATAACGCCATGTTCACTGAAAAACGTTATTCATTTTTTATCTATGTACATGTTGTAATCTTATATGTGTACCAAGTTTTTTTCATTGAAATCCTCCAAAGGATTTAGAAGGAGTTGCGAGGACATGATGCCCCTTGCAAAAAAATCTATGTCCAGGGACCATAACTCTTGAAACAAGAGGCCCACAGACCTGGACGGT
>CAJDSM010002797.1:0-15180 GCA_903981925.1 Ostrea lurida
AGGCATTACTTCAACAATTATTTGAATTATCAGAAAATTGTTACTTGACAAAAGCGCTGGGGGGGGGGGCAAAACACATACTTTGCGCCCCCCCCCCACTTTGCAAGGGGGGGGGGTTGCGGCCCCCGAACCACCCGCACGATCGCCCGCTCCTATGCCTCATGTTGTATAGCATTGACACTATGTTGCGCTCCAAGATACTCCGCGTGCCGGACGATCATGACCGAAGATGGAAGAACACCGGTATTACGCAAAGAGAGCGAGCTCTGTTACGGTGAACTGCAACACGATCACGCACCAGAAAGGTGGCCAGAGAAAAGCCTACAAGACTCCTCTTAAAGTCTCCGCCAAGCTGTTTTCAACAATACAACCTGCACTAGGGAAAACCGTAGCACAGCACCGGAAAGGCTTTGGCGTCACGTGAAGAGTGGAGCAAAATGCCAATGAGAAGAATTGTACCTTTTAGCTCAGTAGCGGAGGCAAATACGGACAAGAGAGAGCAGCATCAAAACTACTCATCTGGACCATCTTGTCAATATTTTGTGGTCGAACTTTCATGCAAGGATTGGACTTGTCACCATCTCTCGACCCACAACAAACGATCAACCCAAAGATGAAATAGTGGTCATCTTTCGACGCACGGAAGGATCCGAGACTACTTAACAGAACTCTGAACAATACACAGTTAAGTTAAATGATTTTCTATAATGAACAGAAGCACTTTACTATATTATGGCCAAGTGACTCCCTGGGGGGGGGGGGGGTGCACTCCTATAAACTAATAGATCTAGGGACGTGCCGGCTTGGAATACGGTAGCCTTTTCCCACTTCAGAATATATACAAGTATAAAATCAGCAATAAATTATATGAATAAGGTATAATGTTGTACTCAGTAATTAAATTGAAAGCAACATTTAATTAAATAACGCAAAAGTAAATTTATGGCCAGACTGCGGTGGGGGCGTTTATAGAAAGGTAACTGTTACCATCCACTGGGTATTGTTTTATCAGAAGTAATTAAACAATGATGTCATCGATGGAAAGGAGTCAACCATTTAACACAAATAATTGATATAATAGGTATACAATTTCTTAATTTAAAATATATGAAAAGGATGGAGGGTCTGCGTGCCGCGGCAAATCCCTACCCATAGAATTATAAGCCCCCCCCCCCCGGGGCGAGCCCCTCCCATCTCGTTTTGCGAGCGCCCCCTCCCCTTCCACCCCCACCCCGTTTCAGCTGAATTATTGTCATCACCATTATGCACAAAGATATATACGGTTTAAATGAGATTATAGAGAAAAAATTCGAACTTTTGTTGCATGGGTTATAACAGTCATGTTTGAAGTTAGCATTTCGCAAATTCTATGGTCGTTATAACGATCTAGTTTGCCCATACAACCTACCATTGCTGTCGTTAGGCAGTTCTTTACTGGGTTTTGACTGCGGATTACTCCGACGTCGCGCACTCTGTTGGCGTCAATAAATAAATATTACGTATCTTATATACGCTGTTTTACATAAATAAAAACACTTTGATATAGGAGAGCTACATATCATTGTGACGGTAATTTTACATTCTATCCATTCCGGTATCAATACATCTTTTAAAATGCGAAATATATTTATTAGCTTGACTGTTCGGATTTTTACGTAAATATTGCATGTAAGACGGTAACGCCACTGTTAGCACACACACTTTACCAAAATGTTAAAATAACTTTCTTAAAACTAATTATCATATTTTGCAATATAATTTAGATTGTGATGTTCATAATATACATCATTAGATTGTGCATGTAGATGCTGACGCAGAATGCAAGAATTGGGGGGGGGGGGGGGGGTAGATCAACTTTAACGTGTGGAAAAGAGGTCTTGTCTATGATACGTTTTGTTGATAGTTGGATATGTGCGAGTCTGTATCATTTACTTTATCACAGAATGACAGACTGAAGAGCCAAACACTATGTGCCCCCGGATTTTATTTCTATGGAAATAAAAATAATCATATATGCTAGCTAGCGCTTATTTTAAAAATGCAATAAACTAAATTACATATATTTAACAGATTAGCTGTAACAATTCTTTTTTTTTCTTTTGCTTTGGCGATGAAAGTTACTCAATGGCAATGGAATATTATCTACAATGCGAACAAGGTGGAATGCTACACCAGAGAAATTTGATGTGGTTGAAAAGTAGAGGATATGTTAAACAATATTTTGGAAATTAAAAAATTCAAATTCACTCTTTTTTGTCAAAAAATGCAGTTTAAGTGGAAACTGTGACCGAAAGCAATTTGAAAAAATATTAAAATATACTTGCTAACCTACCGAGTTACTCAGCCAGCCATTTAAATTTGAAATGAATTGACATTATAACCCTGCGATTTTCATCCATGTTTGAAAAGGAAGTCATTATGACATGTAGAGATCTAACTTAATCAGCCAAAAGGACTGACAGCAGGGAAAAGCTAAGCTGTGATATGAGAACCCAGTTGTTTCTTTATTTCCCTATATACATGTATCGAGTTCCTTATATAGCTCATAGTTACCTTTGCCTTAAAGGCCCATAGACACGTTTTGAACTAAAAATATTTAAATTTTAGATTTCGATTTGTTCACTTAGGATATTTCTAATGGGCAATAAAATTTTGAATGTCATATGTTGAGTTACAAGTGAGATACAGCACTTACAATTCTTCGCTATGTAAAAAGACTTGAGCCATGTTTTTGCTTACCTATATTGAATGTACTAGTATACGTTCCGTTTAAAGCAAATTTTTTTCAAATTACAAGTTCATTCTGAACACAATTCAACAGTTTCTAGTGTTTCTCTCAAGTCATTTTGTTTCCATCGTCGAAAACCCACGGCCAGTCTCGCATAAGCGTATGCGAGACTGGACATGGGTTTCCGACGATGTTTTGTTTCATACTTGGTATTATTTTTTCTGTGAAACAATCTTTATTTAAACAAAAACAAGGCCACGCAGCCTTGTTTACATAACAAAGAATTGCGAGCGCTTATCTTACTTGTAACTCAACAACTGACATTCTAATTTTTTGCTGACCATTAGAAATAACTTGGTTAAGCATTTTAACATCAAAAATGCGTCAAAGACAGAAATGGCCGGGTTGCTTTAAATAGTTCGGTAAACAGGAATATAGTGTTGACAGGTTAAATCGGATCCCACAATATGGGACCACCCGCTGAAGATGGATATTGAAAGGTCATGAGGCTGCAATAATTATTGCTAAGTAAAGTGTTACGAAAATTTGCACTATTAGAATAACACTGGAAAATATTCTAAGTTGGTACACAGGAAGTAGGTGTCGGACAGGTCTGAAAATCGGATCCCACGATATGGACCACCCACTGATGATGGATATCAAAGGTCATGAGGCTACGATAATTAATGTTTGAGTAAAGTGTTACAAAAATTTGCACTATTAAGAATATAACACTGGAAAATATTCTAAGTCGGTAAACAGGAAGTAGATGTCGGACATGTCTGAAATCGGATCCCACGATATGGGACCACCCACTGATGATAAATCTTAAATGTCATGAGGCTACGATGAGTAAAGTGTTACAGAAATTATTTCCACCCACCATTCACCATTTTATAAGCCGGTTTTGCACTCGTGAAGCCCGGCCAAAAATGCAAATATAAAATTTAGCAAAACGTGTCCATGTCCCTTTCAGTTGATGTATAAGTAACAAGAAATCTGCGACCCAATGCTCATTAGTGATACCCCTGCTCTAAACTTACTAAAGCTGTCAATACAGTTGTCCATAATTCAGATGTCCGATGAATTTTAAGATGCATTTCACAATACATCATACCTATATAAAGCTTCAATCAAAATATCAGTAACCTGTAACATATAGTTGCAGAAAAATATAAATACCAAAAGTGGGACGGACAGAATCATTGATGGAATGGCGAATAGGGGTAAAACAGAATACCCCCCTTCTTTGGAGGGGGTATAATAATTACATAGAATATATTCATTTTCTGATCATGAAGTACCATTTGTTTTGGAAATAGGTTGAACATTGAATTCTGACTTATTACACTCATAACAACTTCTCCCATTAAAGTCCCCAGCACAATATCGCAAAAGCAGCCAAGCTGTAATAAGAGTTTCGTCCAATAATTCATTCTTTAATAAAAAAAAAATACATGTTAATGTACATTGTTGCACCATTATTTTACACAATCCTACAGTATAAAACATTTTTAAATTTTTTAAATTTTTGGAACTTGTATGAGAGAACTTATGTACCGGTATTTATTCTATAAATTATCAAAATTTTAAACCTCTATAGAGGAGAAATTTTTTTTTCACACATTTCCTCTCAGTTGAAAAACAACATAAGCGTATATATTCATATAAACATTCCATATCCGTCGATTCCAATGAACTCAAATTACAATCACATGTTAAAAAATTAATGTAAAAAGTCTCAAAACTACCAAATGATTTAACATTAAATCTTCATCTTCTTTCGATGTCTTCGATGTCAGAAGTCAAACCACAAAATTCCTCTTCTTGGCCTTCAGGTTCATTATCAAAATACTCAAATTTGACAGCAGTAGTTTCTCCTGTTTGGTCATTTTTTCCTTCAACCTTGATTTCAGTTCCTCCGAAGATGAATCGGACTAGAACCTTGCGATCCGTTCCACCGGTCGTATCTGGAATATCCACATTTAAAGATCCAAGATAACTGCAATCTAGATCATCCGTGTATCGTGGGCGTTTGTTTGTTGAAGTGTAAACATTGAACAAAATCGCTTTTTGATTTTTGCGCACCGGACAGTAAGACTGTTCATCTTGTGCTTCATTTATGTTCAGTTCATCTCCCTTAGTGACATGCTTGCTGAATACACCTGAACAATATTCGGTACCTTCAACGGTGATCTTTCTATCAGGAGGATGTTGTCCTGGTCTAAATCGTGACAGAGTGTCTACTCCATATGTGTATTTTGCGATCCTTGAAGTTATAGTCTGAGGTTCATGTCCGTACAAAACCGCGCCTTTCAATACAGCCAACCCTGCCTCGTTTGGAATAACTATACGGAAATCTGGGAACGCTGACTTGATTGTATCTTGCAGATAAAGCGATTCGGAAAATCCACCGACCATCAGAATGGTTTCAACTTTTTGAAGTCGTTCTTCTTGCAACAATTTCTTCACATGACTTACAATTTCTGTGCAAACTTTGTGAAATAGTTCTTTCACCGATGAATCCTTGAAGCGCAATTTATCCCTTTTACATTCTATATCTCCACTAAACTTTGAATTCATTATCAAGTCCTCCAATTTGCATTTTTTGGCACTTCTGCACTTTTCTTTTAGAGATGGAGGGATTTTAAAGTTAATGTTAATACTTCGAGTTGAAATTGATCGTTTTTTAATTTCTAAGTCATTGCATATCTGAATGTAATCATCCAGATGTTCAGTCTTGTATTCCTTCAGTTCATCTTTCCCAATGATTTCCTCAAGTATTCTATGAAATTCTTCATCCACGTATGTACCTCCCCACGCCCCACCACTGGCATTTTTTAGTTCTTTAATAGTTCCATTGTTTGACACTTCATGAATAGTAATATCCACTGTTCCCCCTAAAAAGTAATGAGATAGAAAAAATTCAAGCTTAGTATAATCATATATAAAATCACATACAGCAGTCCACTGACTTTTTTCTACTTTTGAGTGATGAAATTCATTCAACTTCAATTGCAATTCTTTTAAGTGTTAACAAATATGGGAGAACTTCTCTTCCTAGCCTTCCCCCTGTTGTTGTTTTCATTCATTTCACAATCCCTTCCTCCCTCCAGCCTCTTCTTTCCACTCTACACCTCTCTATCTTTTATCCCCCTGTCTTTCATCCCCTCCACCCCCCTGTCTTTTATCCCTCCACCCCCTGTCTTTTATCTCCTCCATCTCCCTGTCTTTTATCCCCTCCACCTCCCTGTCCTTTTATCCCCTCCACCTCCCTGTCTTTTATTCCCTCCCCCTCCCTGTCTTTTATCTTCCTCACCTCTCTATCTTTTATCCCCTCCACCTCCCTGTCTTTATCCCCTCCACCTCCCTGTCTTTTATCTCCTCCACCTCCCTGTCTTTCATCTCCTCCACCTCTCTGCTTTCATCCCCTTCACCTCCCTGTCTTTTATCCCCTCAATCTCCCTGTCTTTATTTCCCTCCACCTCCCTGTCTTTTATCCCCTCACCTCCCTGTCTTTTATTCCTCCACCTCCCTGTCTTTTATCCCCTCCACCTCCCTGTCTTTTATCCCCTCCACCTCCCTGTCTTTTATCTCCTCCACCTCCTGTCTTCATCTCCCTCACCTCTCTGTCTTTCATACCCTTCACCTCCCTGTCTTTTATCCCTCCATCTCCTCTGTCTTGTTATCCCCTCCACCTCCCTGTCTTCATCCCCTTCACCTCCCTGTCTTTTATCCCCTCCACCTCCCTGTCTTATATCTCCTCCACCTCTCTATCTTTTATCTCCTCCACCTCTATATCTTTTATCCCTCCACCTCCCTGTCTTTTATCCCCTTCACCTCTCCCTGTCTTTCATCCCCTCACCTCCTGTCTTTTATCCCCTCCACCTCCCTGTCTTTCATCCCCTTCACCTCCCTGTCTTTCACCCCTCCACCCCTCTATCTTTTATCCCTTCCACCTCCCTGTCTTTTATCCCCTCACCTCCCTGTTTTTTATCTCCTCCTCTTTCCTATCTTTCATCTCTTCCACCTCCCTGTCTTTTATCTCCTCCACCTCCCTGTCTTTTATCCCCTCCACCTCCCTGCTTTTATCTCCTCCACCTCCTGTCTTTTTATCTCCTCCACTTTCCTGTCTTTCATCCCTTCCACTCCATGTCTTTTATCTCCTCCACTTCCCTGTCTTTCATCCCCTCCACCTCCCCACTTTTATCTCCTCCACCTCCCTGTCTTTATCCCCTCCCTCCCTGTCTTTTATCCCCTCCACCTCTCTATCTTTTATCCCTCCATCTCCGTGCCTTTTATCCCCTCCACCTCCCTGTCTTTTCATTCCCTTCACCTCCCTGTCTTTTATCTCCTCCATCTCCCTGTCTTTTATCTCCTCCATCTCCCTGTCTTTCATCCCCACCACTTCCCTGTCTTTTATCCCTTCACCTCCCTGTCTTTTATCTCTCCATCTCCCTGTCTTTCATCCCTCCACCTCCCTGTCTTTTATCCCTCCACCTTCCTGTCTTTTATCCCCTCCATTTTCCTGCCTTTTATCTCTCCACCTCCCTGTCTTTCATTCCCTCCACCTCCACTGTCTTTCATCCCCTTCACCTCCCTGTCTTTTATCTCCTTCCACTTTCCTGTCTTTCATCTCTTCCACCTCCCTGTCTTTTATCCCCTCCACCTCCCTGTCTTTTATCCTCCCACTCTCCTGTCTTTCATCTCCTCCACCTCCCTGTCTTTTATACTCCCATCTCCCTGTCTTTTATTCCTCCACCTCCCTGTCTTTTATCTCCTCCATCTCCCTATCTTTTATCTCCTCCATCTCCCTGTCTTTAATCCCCTCCACTTTCTATCTTTTATCCCCTCCACTTTCCTGTCTTTTATCCCCTCCACCTCTCTATCTTTTATCCCCTCCACCTCCCTGTCTTTTATCTCCTTCACCTCTCTATCTTTTATCTCTCCATCTCCCCTGTCTTTAATCCCCTCCACCTTTCTATCTTTTATCTCCTCCACCTCCCTGTCTTTCATCTCCTCCACCTCCCTGTCTTTTATACTCCCCACTCTCCTGTCTTTATTCCCTCCACCTCTTGTCTTATCTCCTCCATCTCCATATATCTTTTATCTCCTCCATCTCCCTGTCTTTAATCCCTCCACCTTTCTATCTTTTATCCCCTCCACCTCCCGTCTTTTATCCCCTCCACTCTCCCTGTCTTTCATCTCCTCCACCTCCCTGTCTTTTATACTCCCACCTCCCTGTCTTTTTCCTTCCACCTACCTGTCTTTTATCTCTCCATCTCCAATATCTTTTATTCCCTCCATCTCCCTGTCTTTAATTCCCCTCCACCTTTCTATCTTTTATCCCCTCCACCTCCCTGTCTTTTATCCCCTCCACCTCTCTATCTTTTATCCCCTCCACCTCCCTGTTCTTTTATCTCCTCCATCTCCCTGTCTTTAATCCCCTCCACCTTTCTATCTTTTATCCCCGTCACCTTCTTTATCTTTTATCTCCTCCTCTCCCTGTTCTTTCATCTCCTCCACCCCTGTCTTTTATTCCCTCCCACTCCCTGTCTTTTATCTTCCTCCATCTCCCTATCTTTAATCTCCTCCATCTCCCTGTCTTTAACCCCTCCACCTTTCTTATCTTTTATCCCCTCCACCCCTGTCTTTTATCCCCTCCACCTCTATCTTTTATCCCCTCCACTCCCCTGTCTTTTATCTCCTTCACCTCTCTATCTTTTATCTCCTCCATCTCCCTGTCTTTATCCCCTCCACCTTTCTATCTTTTATCCCCTCCACCTCCCTGTCTTTTATCCCTCCACCTCTCTATCTTTTATCCCTCCACCTCCCTGTCTTTTATCTCCCCATCTCCGCTTTTTCCCTGTCTTTCATCCCCTCCACCTCCCTGTCTGTTATCTCCTCCACCTCTCTCTTTTTTATCTCCTCCACCTCTCTGTCTTTTTTCCCCTCCACCTCCCATTTTATCCCTTCCATCAATCTTATAGAAACAAACCTCCTGCATCCAACACTAGGTAGCGACTGCCTGGATGAAAAATTCCAAATTCTTTCTTCCCAATGGTTTGTATTTGAGTAATTGGTAAATGTTTGCAGTAGATGGACGCTGCTTCAGGTTCTAATGCTATAGTAAGACAATCTCCTCTTATTTTTGCCTAAATATAAAAAAGAGGACAGGTTGTGATCTTCATGAATGCATTTTCATATTTTTACTAACTAAAATGCAAATAGGTTGGTCATTATTCAACAGAAAACTCTTCAAAAATTCTGAAAATTTTGTTGCTAGTACATGTACCAGTATGTATAAAGATAAAATGATGTGTTTGCAAACTACTATATACCTCTCTAAATGGCAAAGTTCTGTTGCGACAAACTAACCTTTGATCTTAACAAAAGGTAATGATCTACATCTTTACCTGCTCAGTACATCAAGTATGAAGTCTCTATCATGTTTTGTATAAAGTCATAGCTGGGGGTGGGGTGGGTAGGTTGGGTTGATTGATTGATTGTATGCTGTTTTACATCCCTTTTGAGAATATTTCGCTCATATGGAGATGTCACCACTGCCGGTGAAGGGCTGCAAATTTAGCCCTTTGCTTGGCGCTTATGACTTTTGAGCGGGGAGGGATCTTTATTATGCCACATTTGATGAACACAATATGTCCTTCATTGTTGATCTCAAGGTACATAAAAATGTACAATGTAGTGAGATTGGATTACCTGTTCTGCAGCATCCCGCATAAACTGTTTTGCTCTGTCATTCCAAATGGCTGGGACTGTCAACACCCAACGAATTTCCTCTGGTTTTATACATATTCCTTCTTTCTGAATTTCATTCAGCAGGTGATCCTTCATGTACAGTATGGCACTGGAAAACACATCAATGGCTGGCAACTCTTTTCCACTGATGTCAGGCAATTTGGTTTGCTTTGTCAGCCTCTATTTGAAACATTGAGAAAATATGCTTTTTGAAAGCTTTCAACATACTAAAATCTCTGTCTCGCACACACAGTTGAGAATAATATGATTGTAACACATATATCACAGGCACTTATTTCTGTAACTAAGATGTGACGTCTGTATACTAATAATAACACGTGTTATTATTAAGTATACAGACGTCATATCTTAGTTACAGAAACAAGTGCCTGTTGTGTTATTATCAGTATACAGACTTCATATCTTAGTTACAGAAACAAGTGCCTGTGTGTTATTATTAGTATAACAGACGTCATATCTTAGTTACAGAAACAAGTGCCTGTGTGTTATTATCAGTATACAGACTTCATATCTTAGTTACAGAAACAAGTGCCTGTGTGTTATTATTAGTATACAGACTTCATATCTTAGTTACAGAAACAAGTGCCTGTGACATATACATCTAGCTTTACCTTCTTCCTCATATCCTCAGTAGTATATAGGAGCATTTTGAATTTTCGAAAAAAATAGTATCCTGTGTGATTGTTGTCTTCTGATAACTCCATGAATTTCTTTTCTGCTTGATCTCCAAAGTCAACCAATTTTCTGTCTTGGTCTAGCAGAACACTGGTTGGAGTTTTGTGAGAGATCAAGTCTTTGTTCCATTGATGTGCTGAAATCTTGAGAGGATCAGTTGTAAAATCACCTCGTGAAGAGAAGGCATAACCCGAGTAGGCTGTCCCAAAATCAATGGCCGCCACAAATAAATTTGGATTTACACGGGGTTTTTCGGCCCCAGCAGCAAGTTTTGCATCATCGGTGTCTTGTGCACTTTCAGCCATGATTTTCTAAATATAATGATGACAAAAGGATTAGAATAAAGCAAAACATTTTAAAACTCAAAATAGAATCAGGGTGTTTTTTATTGGAGAGGAATTAAGCGAGTTTTGCAGCAATGGAATTTTCGATTTCTTCGATGTGTATTTCACTCAACTCCATGCTCACATTATTATACAATAAAAGTACAGAAAGTGCATTTATTTCCATTTAATAGAGTTTTAAAAACTACTACATGTAAAATATCTAGGTCATTACAATTTTAAAATGCAAAATGTTACAATGGTCAAATGGCGGTGTTATATAGTGAGGCTTCCCCCATAGTGAGACTTCTCCCCGGAAGGCTGGCTATATAGTGAGACTTCCCCCAGGGGGAAGCTTGGCAATGTAGTGAGACTTCCCCCCCTAACCACCATAGTGAGACTTCCCCCTTACGTGTTCGGACTGGATTTTATTTTCAGATTTCCATCGGACCCCCCACCCTTTTTTCTTTTTTAGAGCGGTGGTTATATTCCCTAACCATTAGTAAGAAAACTTCTACAACAAAATATACGTGGTTAGAAGAGATTTTATCAATATATTTGATATATCACTTCTTTGATCAGTCATTCATCTACTGAATTAAATCAGATTGTCAAGGAAAATTGTACCTTTAGATATATCATCTATAGTTAATATTTAAAGCAAAGAAAGAATGTTCCTTACCATTAATGAAATTACATGTATGATACCATACACCAATTGACGATATCCCAAATTGCAAGGCATAGAAACCTACTGAGGGGGAAGGGGTCTATTTTATAACACTAGGGGATTCATCCCAATGCCTTACCGGCTTATATGGTGCACACTGGAGGCAATAACAGTGAAGCCTCCAAACTCATTGCCTCTGGGGATTGATCCACACCCCCCCCCTTTTTTTAAAGCTGAAACCTGATCGTGCGGACATGAAAAAACCTCAGATTCCTTTATGATCATTTAGATTGGTGTATTGTGGCACTTCATATTGAGGTTGAGTTTCGGAAATATGAAATATTTTTATTGTTAACACATTACCACATGCACTGGTTGAAAAAAAAACCCACCCTAACATATCCACTGATAAATCATTCTTCGGACATTGTGTTTAGGTAAACTGAATTAAAAACAGTGCAAAGAAAACCCCAAAACAACAAACTGTGTCTGTATTTCATCAAGCATTATGTATAGATCAAAGCAAATTATTATTCCGGAAACTTAACCCAATTAGGGGGGGGGGGGGGGGGGCTCACTATAAAGGGGAAGACTGGCTATATACATGTAGTGAGACTTCCCCCGAAAACCTGGCGGGAAGTCTCACTATATAGCCAGTCTTCCGGGGGGAAGTTTCACTATATAGCCAGCCTTCCGGGGGAAGTCTCACTATATAACACCGGACAAAAAAAATGATCAGTGAGGGTTCTTTAGTGTGCCACACCTGCTGCGACACGGGACCTCTGTTTTTAAGGTCATATCTGAAAGACCGGTGATTCTCACTTCTAAATGCCAAGCTCTTGGCGAAAGAGCAATCACTACCTATTTTAACGTCTTAGGTTTGACGCGGCCGGGTGCCGAGCACGGGACTCGAACGCACGACCTCCCGATCATGAGGCAAGAACTCTACCACTGAGCCACCGCGAGCTAAAATTATAAGCAGTCACCAAGCTGGCCACAACGATTTGTCAGTTTGGCGACCACAAAACGAAAACCAGAATTCCGGTACATATTTATACTATGTTAAAGCTACATCTCTTGTGCACTTGACGATGTTTCCTTGCAATTATGTCAAGCGTCAAAATGATAGTGCGTAAATCAAAAGATGTCACATATTCATTTGTCGGGCCACATTTTTATCACTACGCCATGCTAGGTGTGCAGTAAGGGTGATAAGTATATATATATCCCATCATAAATACAATGGTATGAAATGACGTTTTAACTCTCAAACCAATTTGGAGCTGAATTTGGGGAGAAATCATGATAGTGACTAATAGGCTAATCTTTGGTGTGCAGAACTGTGTCCAGGACTGATTTATCTTGTATTCTTGGCTTCAAAAGTTTCAATTTCACCAAAATATAGACGCAGTCAAGGACTGTAAAATGAGAAAATTTGGTGCAAACATATTTTAGCGCAATCAGCAATGAAAACCTTTAGGCATAAACTTATTTTAGTGCAACAATACCACTTGGACAATGGTCAACAAGAGGCCCACAGGCCTTAACGGTCAGGTCACCGAGTAATCATAGCCCACACAGGGGTCTCATTTGCATTTCTTAAGCTCAATACAGAGTATTATTATTCACATGTTAATATCTTTCAATATATGCAATGCAATGATTTCCTAATCAATATACACAAGATGATTATCATTTCAATCTCACACGAATGTTCAAGAATTTTTAATGAAAACAATATTGCTACTTTAATGTCCAGTGAGCTTGACCTTTGATCTTTTGACCTAAAATGAATAAAGATGAAGTAGTATATATGTTATGAAATAGTGACTCTAGTAGAAAGGATAATGCTCTGGAACCCTGAAAACCATATTGCTACTTTGATGTCAGTGCACTTGAACTCTTGCCCTTTGACCCCAAATTCAATAGGAAACACCTTTGTCCCATGGATAAGACCATATGCATGATATGGTGACTCTATGGTGGAAAAAGCTTAACACTAAAAGTCTGGGAAACCATTTGCTACAAGATGGATAGGACAGACAATCCGATTCAGAGAACACCCCTTTCCCACTTGTTGCAGGAGGGTATAATTATGATAAGAGGCTCCCCTTCTCATTCCAAATATTCATTTACTTTCACATTAATATCAATAGCATCTGAAAAAAGATGCTTTTCAAATGTTTTTACATATAACACTATGTACCGAGAAGTTTGCCCCCCCCCCCCACCCACCCCAGGTCCAGAACCCCTATCCCGGAGATCACCAAATTTATAATTTTAAGTAAAGGCACTTCCTGCTTCTATCATCACTATTCATTAAAATTTTGGTTTCTCTCAAATGTGCGGTTGTAAAGAAGAAGATTTTTGAAAATTTTGTCATTTTTGGCAGTTTTTGCCCGCACCCACCAAGGCCCAGGGTGCAAGAGACTGAAATTTACAATTTATGTGCCCCTTGTCCCAAAGATGCTTCAAGCCAAATTTGAAAAGAATTGGACTGGTGGTTATCAAGAAGAAGTTAAAACAGTTTAATTGTTAACACATTTCATCAATGACCATTTGGCCCCACCCTAAATACTAAAACCCCTACCCTAGGATCATGAAATTTAACAATTTTGATAAAAGGTTCCCATATTCATTCTAATATCACATTAGTTTACCATAATAATCAAGATTAAAGATAAAAGTTGCATTTTTCAAATGTTTTTATATAAAACACTATGTACCACAGTTTGAGCCCCGCTGAGGGTCAGAACCCCTACCACCGGGGGATCACAATAATTTACAATTTTGGTAAAAAGGCCTTCTGCTCTATTTACACTATGCATTTGGTTTACCATCAGCATGTGCGGTTGTTAAAGAGAAGATTATTTTGAAAATTGGTCACTTTTGGGGCAGTTCTTTGGCCCACAACCCATGGCCCAGGTGCAAAGAGACCTGAAGATTTACAAATATGTGCCCCTTGTCCGAAAAAGATGCTTCATAGAATTTGAACAAATTGGAACTGGTGAGTATCAAAAAGAAAAGTTAAAAATAGTTCAATTGTTAACGGATGACTCACACGTCGCAAACGACGGAACGAAGACAATTGCAATAGGATCACACTGAGTTACTCAGGTGACCATAAAACTATGTCAAAAAAACACTGTTTTAGCGCACCAATTAAAAATTAAGCAAATCGTATTGATATCAAGTGCTAAAGATAAAATATACTTTCGCTTGGTTTCGAATTATTTCTTATTCACCCATAAACGCCATGTGCTAAACAAAACGTCTATAAACATTTCGTAAATTATAACATGTTGGAAAGGGATCTAAAATTTCGATTAACAGAACTGTGACCTGTAAGCCTTTCACAAAAATTCTTTTACGACACTAAAGAATTAAAATATTGTGTCACTTATATTAACTGCAGATAGTCATTATTGCCCTTGAAAGAAATGCAAGTTTGGTCATCTAAATATATACTTAAGTTTGCTCAATCAAAACTAGAAACTGTCCTATCAGGAACTAAACCCCCGCGGGGTAACCTACAATAATTGAACACAACAGATTTTCTCTCAGATTAACAAGGTCATATCTAATCAATGGGTAATATAAAGTATATTAATTCTTTGGAGGAGTTTGTGGCGATGCACTAATACATTGGTAAAATGCCTAGTCAAAATGTTCATATCTTGTACAAAAAATTGTCCAAAAATAAAATTCTGACAATTGCATCAATTCTAACACTCCACAAAGTTTCATAAAAATCCTGCAAGGTCATTTGGAGGAGTTCGGACAGACACATATTTCGGAGGGAGCAGACAGACGAACGAGACAGAATCCATAGTCCAAAACATTCATCACTTGTAAACAAAAATATGTCCATAATATAAAAATTCTGACAAAATGCAACATCTCTCATTTATATAATTCTAACACTCCCAACAAAGTTTTATAAAATCCTGCAGTCGGTTTAGGAGGAGATTGCGGGACAACGCACTGATTGCTAGGTATTATTG